>OV816027.1:52119190-52257130 GCA_929113105.1 Agrypnus murinus
AGAGCAAAATCCACTACAATATATATATATATATATATATATATATATATATATATATATATATATATATATATATATATATATATATATATATATATATTGCTGTGGATGGTAGTTTCAAAATTTTGGAAAATTTTGAAAATTTTGTGAAAATCTAAAATCTTTGTTAAATACTAACACTTTTGAAATAATTTTATCAACTTTTCCAATTAAAAATAAATTTAAGGTAGTTACTGGTGTGTCATTGATTATACAATCAATGTGTATACTTTTTAATAAGGTTAAATAATACATGTTTCTTTATTTATTATCAAACAGCTTACTCACCGATTACTTAAGTGTACGTAACATCCAGTTGTTCGCAAGTTTTTGTTATGATGTAATTCAATTATGTATACTTTCAAATATGTATATCGACGGGTTATGTGATTCTTTAAGGTTAGTTAATGTAAATAGATCGTTATTATTGCGTAAAAGTATTGTGTAATTAATGTGTAATAGATGTGTCACTTTTATAAGAATATTTAATCTGCTATTATGTATTATATGAGTGTACAGTTTGTATTAGATGATAAGGTGACGTCAAATTGTGTAATATAATTATGTAAATAGTCAATAGTATATAAGCTTAGAAATTAATAATTTTAGACACTTCCTGACATAAAGCGACGCAGTAAAGTTGTGTAAGAGAATATAGTAAATATGTAAATAATCACTTACTGTTAAACGACGAAAGAGTAAAGATATTATAGTAAATCAAGCGACAAAGTAAAGTCGTGGCTGATAATATTGTAAAAATTTAAATAGTCTAGAATTAAATAGACAAGTTAGTTGGTGATTTGAATACGGCGAAGGTGTAAAAAGTATAAATTGTAAAAGTGTATATGATTATAAAGAACCACCTTTAAGATAAATTACTTGCTAAAGTTAAGCAAGATAATAAATCTACGTTAAAACCTTAAACGGGTGTTTTATTTCGTTAAACACAAAAACAACTATAAGTATCCTACGAAAAAGGGAAATTGTACCCGCAATTAATAAACAAAAGTGAGTTACCAGAATCAAGTTTTGGATGAAATTATATGGGAAATCCATGCAAAAGGAAGAAAGTCAACCGGAATTGGAGATCAGCCCTGGATCAACATAAAGTGATCTACCCTGCCAATGGTTTGGGAAAGAGGACATCTATAGTTAAAGGAAAGAAGAAATATTATAAAAAGGTAGGAAGTTATTTCCTTTTTGTATTGGCATTTGCTGAAGAAAAGACTATCGTTTGTGAAGTGTAGTAAAGTGATTTGAACAATTTAGTAATAGTTAAAAATTAATTAAGATTTCACTTTTAAAAGTGTTTTTAAATTTCAATTTGTATATTTTTTTAATACCACAAGAATCCACATTCACCCTGAAATGAGTCTTTATTAAATATAATTCTGTTAATTTAAGTTATTTAACTGGCGCCCAACTCTCTTACGTAAACTTGAGTTAGTCAAGAACTAACGTAACATTAATTTTATATAACCATTGCATTATTAAATCTATTAAAAGGTATTTTCAAATCATATTAGAATTTATAAAAGAGGGACTTTGAAAAGCATTTCCAAAGTTCACAGTCATTTAAAAAAAAATTACTTTAATTAAAGTAATTATCTACGATCGAACGGCAATTATTCACAGTTTCAAAATATATAATAAAATTTTTAAAAATAATTTATTATTTTTAATTAACCAATATCACTGCATTTATATATGGCGACCGGCAACGTGGAGCTTTTTGTGTTTTATATAATCTTTTGAAAAATACTAGGCTTATAGTAGCTTTTAAGAGATTATTTGACTTTTGAGATTATTTAGTTTTTGTAGGTTATTTTGCTTATAGTAATAGTTAGCTTGTTAGGATTATATTAGCTTGTTTAGATTATAATAGCATAATTAAAAGAAATAAAAGATTTTTAGTGGTTAATGTATGACGTCAGTTAAAAATATATATTCTGCCGCGGAAAGTAATTTAGTATTAAAAAAGAAGTATACAGATAAAGAATTAGTTGTGTCTGAGAAGCAGAAAGCTTTAACCATTTCAGTAATGGAGGGGAACGGCAAAGAAGGCAAGCCAGTGCAATCTGAACTTTCGCAAATGTTGGCACAAATGCAGGAAATGATGAATAAACAATCAGAAGAAAGAAAAGAAGACATGAAAGAATTTAGTGCTAAATTAGACAAACAATCTTTAGAAATGAAAGAAGAAATGAGAATTCAATCAGAAACAATGAAACAAGAAATTAAAAATGATATAAAGGAAATAAAACAAGAATTAAAAGATTATACTGAAACAATTATTAAAGAAATAAGAAGTAATACAAAAACATTAGAAGAAGATAGGCAACTTGTAGAATTAGGAAAATTAGATGTAGGAAATAATCAGGATAACATTGTGAAAGATGAGTTAGAAATTGTAAATGTAAGTTATAATGTTAAAGAAGATGAAATTTTAAAGGAAGAAATAATTAAAAAGTTAGATTATAGTAGAAAAGATAAGAAAGGGGTGGTTATAGGTAAACAAATTAGGAATAGGAAGATACAACTAAAAAACAAAGATACAAAATCAAGATATAAAGCTATGTTAGGTAATTTTAAGGCAAAAGAGAAAAATAAAAAGTTTGATAGAGGAAGAGGGAGAAATATTAGGATTATAAATAAACTCTGGAAAAGACAAATTTTACCAATTAGTAATTTTCATCTAAAGAATTATAAAAGCAGAAGAAAGAAATAAAGATCTTTTTAGAATAATTATTTAATTAGAATTTACATAAACAATCGTGACAATAAATCCAGATATGAGGTAATTTAAAATGATTCAGACTTACGATAACTGATTTGACTTTATGTAACCGATATGACTTTATATAATAAACAGGCTTATGGAATTTTATACTCGATTAAGATTTATGTATTATGGTGTTAAAAATAAGAAAGGGAAAGTGTATGAAGAATTGAAAATTAAAGTTTAGATGATAAATAAAATGTTTATGAAAATAGGGGAAAATGGGGATTAGGAAATGATATTAAAATAAAATTATGAATGAAAAATGAAAGAAATGATAGGATATAAAAGTATATTGAACAATGATTGTAAAAAAATTAATGATTAATGGAAGATGAGAAGATATAAGTTTATAAGGTGAATGGTGATGAATTTGATTATGATTAGTAGAAATCTTATGGGAATGAAAATAAAAGTAGGATTGTCTAGATGAAATGAAAGTTATAATTGAAATTTGATATTGATGAGGAAAAGATTAGTAAATTTGTTAAGAGTACATTTATTAATAAAATGAATTAGAAAAGTTAATGATTATGTCGATATAAAGCAAAAGAATTATGAAATAATTAGATTTAGAGGATTGAGATGACGATTAAAAGATGTAATTATTGTAAATATTGTAGATAGTTTAGTTAGCAGATTTAGAATAGGGCAAGTTTAATGGGATAAAAGATTAAAATACAAAAAGATTTTTTGTGTTTAAAAATATAAAATTATTTATTTGTATAACTTATATTGTTATTTGTTGTTTAACTTATTTGTGTTTAAAAGTAAAATTGCATTTTACAATTTTATTTGAAACAGGAGGGGATAAATGCTGTGGATGGTAGTTTCAAAATTTTGGAAAATTTTGAAAATTTTGTGAAAATCTAAAATCTTTGTTAAATACTAACACTTTTGAAATAATTTTATCAACTTTTCCAATTAAAAATAAATTTAAGGTAGTTACTGGTGTGTCATTGATTATACAATCAATGTGTATACTTTTTAATAAGGTTAAATAATACATGTTTCTTTATTATCAAACAGCTTACTCACCGATTACTTAAGTGTACGTAACATCCAGTTGTTCGCAAGTTTTTGTTATGATGTAATTCAATTATGTATACTTTCAAATATGTATATCGACGGGTTATGTGATTCTTTAAGGTTAGTTAATGTAAATAGATCGTTATTATTGCGTAAAAGTATTGTGTAATTAATGTGTAATAGATGTGTCACTTTTATAAGAATATTTAATCTGCTATTATGTATTATATGAGTGTACAGTTTGTATTAGATGATAAGGTGACGTCAAATTGTGTAATATAATTATGTAAATAGTCAATAGTATATAAGCTTAGAAATTAATAATTTTAGACACTTCCTGACATAAAGCGACGCAGTAAAGTCGTGTAAGAGAATATAGTAAATATGTAAATAATCACTTACTGTTAAACGACGAAAGAGTAAAGATATTATAGTAAATCAAGCGACAAAGTAAAGTCGTGGCTGATAATATTGTAAAAATTTAAATAGTCTAGAATTAAATAGACAAGTTAGTTGGTGATTTGAATACGGCGAAGGTGTAAAAAGTATAAATTGTAAAAGTGTATATGATTATAAAGAACCACCTTTAAGATAAATTACTTGCTAAAGTTAAGCAAGATAATAAATCTACGTTAAAACCTTAAACGGGTGTTTTATTTCGTTAAACACAAAAACAACTATAAGTATCCTACGAAAAAGGGAAATTGTACCCGCAATTAATAAACAAAAGTGAGTTACCAGAATCAAGTTTTGGATGAAATTATATGGGAAATCCATGCAAAAGGAAGAAAGTCAACCGGAATTGGAGATCAGCCCTGGATCAACATAAAGTGATCTACCCTGCCAATGGTTTGGGAAAGAGGACATCTATAGTTAAAGGAAAGAAGAAATATTATAAAAAGGTAGGAAGTTATTTCCTTTTTGTATTGGCATTTGCTGAAGAAAAGACTATCGTTTGTGAAGTGTAGTAAAGTGATTTGAACAATTTAGTAATAGTTAAAAATTAATTAAGATTTCACTTTTAAAAGTGTTTTTAAATTTCAATTTGTATATTTTTTTAATACCACAAGAATCCACATTCACCCTGAGATGAGTCTTTATTAAATATAATTCTGTTAATTTAAGTTATTTAACTGGCGCCCAACTCTCTTACGTAAACTTGAGTTAGTCAAGAACTAACGTAACATTAATTTTATATAACCATTGCATTATTAAATCTATTAAAAGGTATTTTCAAATCATATTAGAATTTATAAAAGAGGGAAGTTGAAAAGCATTTCCAAAGTTCACAGTCATTTAAAAAAAAATTACTTTAATTAAAGTAATTATCTACGATCGAACGGCAATTATTCACAGTTTCAAAATATATAATAAAATTTTTAAAAATAATTTATTATTTTTAATTAACCAATATCACTGCAATATATATATATATATATATATATATATATATATATATATATATATATATATATATATATATATATATATATATATATATATATATATATATATATATATATTGCGATGAATTGCCATAAACAGAATAATTTTGATTTCTTTTGCCCCACGTTGGGACAAACCAAATTTATATGCGATGACTTCGAATAAGAAGAAATATTTTGATTTTCTTTTGCCCCACCTCGGCTAGCAAATAAAAATATAAGCGTTGTTTTCGGCTAATTAACAATAAAATATTGTTTTTATATTCAAAATACATTCAAATAACGAATAATTGCTGTTAGCTTGTAAATAATTGATTTATAAATTTATTTTTAAAAAGACTGTACTTTGGAAATGCTTTTCAACTTTCCTCATTTGTATTCTTATATGAATCAAAATTACTTTTTAATAGTTTTAAATAATGCACAACTTACATAACAATGTTACGTGAATTCTGACTAAATCAAGTTTACGTAATAGAGTTGGGCGCCAGTTAAATAACTTAAAATAACAGAATTAAATTTTATAAAAATAACTCATCTCAGGGTGAATGTGGATTCCTGTAGGTTTTAAAATTATACAAATTGAAATTGAAAACACTTTTTAAAATTGAAATCTTAATTAAGTTTTATGGCTAAATTGTTCAAATCACTTAATTACATCTCACAAACGATAGTCTTTTCTTCATCAGATACCAAAGGAAATAACTTCCTACCTTTTTATAAAGCGATGCTTCTTCCTTTTTCTATAGATGTCCTCTTTCCAAAACCAATTGGCAGAGCAAGTCACTTATGTTGTCTCAGTGCCGATTTCCAATTCCGGTTGACTTCCTTCCTTTTGCATGGCTTTCCCACATAACACCATCCACACTCTTGGTTTTGGTAACTCACCTTTGTTTTATTTTAATAACGGGTACTATATCCCTTTTTCGAAGAACTTGTATTTTCTTTTTACAGGTTATTATACAGTACTTTTACGCAATAATAACGAACTATTTACAAAAACAAAACCTTAAAGAATCACATAACCCGTCGATATACTCATTTGAAATTATACATAATTGAATTACATCACAACAATAACTTGCGCACAACTGGATGTTACGTATACTTAAGTAATCGGTGAGTAAGCTGTTTGATAATAAATAGAAACATGTATTATTTAACCTTATTAAAAAGTATACACATTGATTTCAAAATCAATGACACTCCATTAAATAACTTAAATTTATTTTTAACAGGAAAAGTTGATAAAAATATTTCAAAAGTGTTAGTATTTAACAACGATTTTAGAATTTTCCAAAATTTCCAAAATTTTGACACTAAAATCCACAGCAATATATATATATATATATATATATATATATATATATATATATATATATATATATATATATATATATATATATACGTGCTTATCTATCTTTTTCGACTCCGACAGGCTATAAGGCGTCCGCGACTCCGGCCTTAAATATACAGATACGGACATACCAGTTATCGCTATTGCTTTATACAGCTTTGTTAATGATGAGCACGTGGAGAGGGGAATTTTTTTTTGTAAATTCTTTATACTTAGAGTGAACAAATTACCCTACCATTTCGCCTCTGAATCTTTAGCATGCGCTTTTAACTCCTATTTGTATATTTTATATATGACAACCAGTTGCGTTCGTCTCCAGCGGCGTTGCTATTATTTCGGAGTCGAAAATGTATTAGTTGTATCTCTTATATATTAATAACCATTTTACCAAAGCACGCACGGTTCTTCTGTCCTTGTTGTTTAACAGCTTCGCTGAGTACCTCTGTTATAAATAGAATTATTTGCATTGTTGTCTATAAGTCGTCTGCTTACTAATGATAATATTTAATTTAATAGATATGCCATATTTTAGAAGGACGGTTGAATATATTTGTATCGTTGGCGTGTAATATTATATCATTCTACCACGTACTTTCACGTATTTAGAGTTAAAAGAATTGGTTAAAAGACTTAATTTAATTAATTTAATTTGAAAGGTTGAATTTTTGTTAGAAGTTAATTTTGTATTTATTCAGTAAGAGAAGTACACTTATTTATTCTTCAAAAATGACTACCTTAAGCCTAAAGGTCTAATTTTCCAATAATTTAAAAGATCTAATTAAGCAAGTGCAGCATACAAGGTGTAGAATCGCTTCACGCACCATACAGTTTTATATGCATTTTATTTCAAACCCTAATACTATCTCCCCTAATTATTTTACAGTAAAAATATTCGGGAGTGTTATAAAGAAAAGAAATATATATGAATCGAATGATACCTTTGGTTACTGCAAAAATAGCTAAGCCTTGGAAACATTGGAACGATCAGAAATCAATTATACCTTGAAAATATTAGAATGATAGAGGAAATATTTGCTTTATAGTTAAGATTATTTTGACAATCCATCTCGAAAATTTTTAACCAATCAAATTACAGAATTTTTCAAATTAGGACCAATGAAATTAGTTTATAGTGAAAAAACCAGTAGTGGTTTTTTCTCAGTGAAAAGATATATGTCAAAATGAAATGTCAAATTTGCTCAATCGATTGTCAAGACGAATTCAACTCGTGTTCTAATTTTTTCTTGCAAAATTTGTCATTTAAGACATTCGTAGCTTTGCTTTTAGTTGCAAAAGATACTCATTTCTGAAATGACAAATTTTGTCGGAAAAAATTAGACCACTTGTTAAATTATATATGAAAAATTGAATTCGTTCGTATTTTGCAGTATTTTTGGATGTAAGATAGGACAAAATGTAACTCATATCGGAGAAAGTGCAAATTATTTAACCTTTGTTATAATAAAACAATCATATTTGTTGTTAGGACATTGTGAAGCCAAGTAACGCAATTTCCTTTTATAAGAAACTTATTAGGACATCTTATCCGGACCTTACAAAGACTGAGGTTGTCTCTTTGGGGACTTAGTGGGGGCCTCATCGGGCTTTCTTAAGTTATTTAATTGTAAAATTACCTCAGATTGCCCATTTTGAAACTTCATAACGATCTTAAATGGTTCCCCTATGTAGTTTAATCCAGAAAAAACTGTAGCTGTCCCGATCGGGTCTTCATGAGGTCTTAATCAGGCTACCCTAAGTAACTTATCCTTGAATTAAATTGGGGCTGATTGGCGTAATCGGGTACTCATAGAAACTTGATCGGGTTTTCCTAATTAGGGCTATCCTCAAATACACCTTATGAGATTTCTAGACCAAGTCGGGTAAATTTCCAATGTCGAGTTGTTTTGAAAATAAAAATCTGTTATGCACAGATGCATTATAATTAGATTAAATTTTTTTAATTTGAAATAAATTTTCATTTGGTGAAATTTATTTTCTTTTTGGCTGTAAACTTTTGGTTATAAAATTTTTTTTTCCCTTAATTGGGTGTAATGAGGACTAGCAGCCAATAATTAATAATATTAATAAAACAATTTTTTTTAAAAAATCTATTAAAGTGACGTTTCGCCTAATCAATGTAGGCTTTTTCAAAACATTTATAAAATTTTACATGATATATAATTAAAAACATTTAATCTGAAATAAAGAGTAAGATTAGGTTTGTGAACGTGTATAACATTTCTTTGCTATGCCTTACCTTAATATTTTCTTTTTTCCCTATTTAATAAATTTGAAATATAAAAAATTTAACATTTTGAACATGTACATTTTGTTACATATAGTATATTTGTGAGATTTTTTTGATTTTTTCTTTTTTTGGTATCATGATGGATTATAAGCGAAAAAGAATTATTTATTGCTTAACAACTTCTTTAAGAAAGTTTTTTTTTTTTGTAGAGATGTGACAGGTAAAAGTTAGATGGCGTAGTTTTGTTATGTTTATGGATTATTTTCTGCGCAAGCGTATAAGTATTTGAAATTAAAGAACGGATATATATATGTAAATTATATTGAAAATAAAAAAATTTTTAAAAACAGGTTATTATTATATTAGGTTATAATATATTGAATTAAGGTTTTGTATATCAGTTCTGTAATTTATTGAGTTATTATGTTTTTTGATTTCAATCATTTCTAGTATTATTCTATTTTTATATTTTTTTTCCGTGTGCAAAATTTTAGGTTTATTGAAATTAAAGTTGTGATTATTGTTTATACAGTGTTCAGTTAAAGCAAATTAACGTTTCTTGTCGTTGAAGGGCGTTTTTAAAAATGGTACTTTATTTTAAAAACGCAAAAGACGGAGCCCAAGTTACAAAATAAACACAGTTTATTGTTAAGTACAATAGGATATTTATTCGTAGTGAATTTATACAATATGCATTTGCATAATCACTTAAATACTATTATACAATTTTAACTAAAGCTGGGAGTATTGCTTGAAAGAAGGTAAACATCAATTAACGTTTCTATCTTCCAAGCTTCGTTGTAACTCAGTCTGAGCTGTCCCATCAAGTGCTGGTCTTTATATACCCTTTCTGTGGGTGTGAAGTCCTCCAAGTGACCACACGTGGCCGTGGGCTGTGCCTACGTGATGATAGCGTTCTACTTCCTCTAGGAATCCATAGAAAATGCATTAGATACAGTTCTGAGTATTGCAGCTGCTTGTTATGCACACACGTGGCCGTGGGTTTGATACTGCACCTGCAATCGTGGGCGTTCCGCTTCGAGGCGTTTATCTCGCATACATTTAATTAGGTCACCACTTGGCTTGAATAATGATTAAATGTTAACTAGCAGTTGAGTTTTTTAAATTTTGTTTAATTGAATTTTTATGTTGTTGTATTCTTTTTTCTAACCATTGTTTACTTTGACCAATATATTGTGCATTGCAATTTTGACATTCTAATTTGTATACAGTATGAGTTGGTTTATTAATTGTTGTTTTATCTTTTAAGTTTGTGAAAATTTTTTTTGTTTTACTGTAATTTTTATATGAGGTATTAAAATTTGCTTTTTTTAAAGTTTTTTCTAATTTTTCGGATAATACTGGAATATAAGGTAAGGTGATAATTTTATTTACTTGTGTTTGGTTATTAGTAGTTTCTATTGTTGTGTTGTTAAAAATGTTGCCTAAACAGTTTGGTTGTAAATTATAAGGGTCAATTTGTTTATTAATGAAATTTTCCTTTTTTATTAGTTTTAATCTTTTTTTGATATATTTTTCCATGTAATGTATTGGATAACTATTTTCTTTTAGTATTTTTTTAATTTTTTTTTAATTTTCTGTATGAAATTCTTTTGAGGATAATTTAATTGCTCTATCTGTTAAGTTATTTATTACTGATCTTTTATATTTATTTGATGTGTCACAGTGAAAATTTAAATAACGACCGGAGTGAATTTTTTTTTTGTAATAATTAGTTTTGAAGGTGCCATTATCTTGTCTGATTAATGTAATATCTAGAAAGTTTAATGTATTATTTTTTTCTTTTTCTATAGTGTATTGTAGTTTTGGGTGTAATTGGTTAAATTTGAGTAATATGTTATCGATACAATTTTTGTTTATTCCTAGGAAACAGTCATCTACATATCTTTTATAGATGCTAACATTTGGTGCAAGTGTGGGTATTAATTCATTTTCTAATTTTTCTAATACAAGGTTGGCAACTACTGCTGATAGTGGTGATCCCATAGCACAACCATAAACTTGTGAAAATATGGTACCGTTATATAAAAAGTAGGTTGATTGTAAAACAAATTTTGTAGCTTTAATGAATTCATCTTTAGGTATATTTGTATGTATTTTTATTTCATCCCATTTTTCATCTATAGTTTCAATAATTAAGTTGATAGGGAGGTTAGTATATAATGAAACAATGTCTAATGATATTATTATGTGATTAGGTGGTAATTTGCAATTATCTATATCTTTTTTAAATTCCCACGAGTCTTTGACAGTATATAAATTTTTACCTGTAATATTAGTTAGTATATTTGCTAGTAATTTTGATAAATTATATGTTGGTGATTGAATTGAACTGACTATTGGTCTTAATGGTTGGTTATCTTTATGTAATTTTGGTAATCCGTATAATTTAGGTGGTTGGCTATTATATGTTATTAGGTTTTTATATTGATTTTTGTTTATGTAGTTGTTTTTTAGCCAATCTTTAATAATTTTATTATTATTTGTTTGAATTTTGTTTGTGGGATCTTTTGTTTCTTTTTTATATGTTGTTGTGTCATTTAGTAATGTATTTATTTTATTGTTATATTGAGTTTTTGTCATTATGACGGTTTTGTTTGTTTTATCTGCATTAGTTACAATTATATCTGGGTGTTTTTTAAAAATTTTTGTGTGTTGTTAAAATTCTGTATTATTTTTGTTTTACTGTTATTAGTTTTTTTAGATTTGCTATTGTTTTTAAAGTTAGTTATTACATTACATATTTTGTTTCTTAGACTGTTTTGTTCTTCTTGGGGTAGCTGGTCAATTTTACTTTCGACATTAGATATTAAATTTTCAATAGGGATCTTTTCTTCTGGTGTGTATATGTTAAATTTTGGACCTAATGCTAAAATATTTTCAATATCTTTGGGTATCTTAGTGTTAGTTAGATTTTCTATCCAATTTTTGTTAGTTTTAATTGTAAATTTGTTGTAAATTAGAATGTCAAAATTGCAATGCACAATATATTGGTCAAAGTAAACAATGGTTAGAAAAAAGAATACAACAACATAAAAATTCAATTAAACAAAATTTAAAAAACTCAACTGCTTTAACTGAACACTGTATAAACAATAATCACAACTTTAATTTCAATAAACCTAAAATTTTGCACACGGAAAAAAAATATAAAAATAGAATAATACTAGAAATGATTGAAATCAAAAAACATAATAACTCAATAAATTACAGAACTGATATACAAAACCTTAATTCAATATATTATAACCTAATATAATAATAACCTGTTTTTAAAAATTTTTTTATTTTCAATATAATTTACATATATATATCCGTTCTTTAATTTCAAATACTTATACGCTTGCGCAGAAAATAATCCATAAACATAACAAAACTACGCCATCTAACTTTTACCTGTCACATCTCTACAAAAAAAAAAAACTTTCTTAAAGAAGTTGTTAAGCAATAAATAATTCTTTTTCGCTTATAATCCATCATGATACCAAAAAAAGAAAAAATCAAAAAAATCTCACAAATATACTATATGTAACAAAATGTACATGTTCAAAATGTTAAATTTTTTATATTTCAAATTTATTAAATAGGGAAAAAAGAAAATATTAAGGTAAGGCATAGCAAAGAAATGTTATTCACGTTCACAAACCTAATCTTACTCTTTATTTCAGATTAAATGTTTTTAATTATATATCATGTAAAATTTTATAAATGTTTTGAAAAAGCCTACATTGATTAGGCGAAACGTCACTTTAATAGATTTAAAAAAAAAAAGTTTTATTAATATTATTAATTATTGGCTGCTAGTCCTCATTACACCCAATTAAGGGGAAAAAAAAATTTTATAATTATAATTAGACTATTATTGCAAGACTCATCTAAACATAAACGTCTTTTTATGGCTCAAGTGCCTCTTTATGGTCAGACGGGCAATAACGAAAAGTCAATTAAACGTCAGAAGTTTTTTTGTAGAACTTGATTGGTTCTTAATATAATTTGTAAACTTATCACCAATGAAAATAAACTGAAATTAAATATTTTGGAATAGTAACTATAGTAACGAACTTTATATAATCACATAAGTATACGCATAGCTGCTTGATGTACCTACGTACTCATTTAATTATATTTTTACACAATAATAGATTTGACATTAAAATCTTAATATGTGCATAAAATAGTGTATGTATAGCGGGCATAACTTGCTTTCAGGGCCCTACAGCCTTTTCCTAGACCTCGGCTGACGCCTCGGGCTAGAAATAACGCTTCTGGCCATAAAAGCTTCATTATGCCCTTAACACATAAATAACTATTATGTTTCATTTGCATACTCTTCTTTGTTTATACCTGTGATACGAACTATATAAACAACTCCATAACAACCAAGGCATTATAAACGAGCGTTATAGTCTATAGCGCCCGCTCATCGTAAACTTTGCAATTGGGCCCGGTGTTCTGTTCGAAGTAATTTGTTTCTAATAGTCAATGTTTGCGTACGAGTGTGTTGCAACACAACAAATTAATCTAGGTACTCGCTCAAAACCAGATAAGTCCTTTCATGGCCTTGACAGCTATGTGTGTGCATCATCATTATTGTCGTTCAGAGCTCTGCTGATTGGCCAAACAAGACATTGGGCGTATTCAGGGAAGTTCAGGTGCTAAATTGCTCACTCAACTGTTTTAATAAACACCTCCGACAGAAAGTCAGAAACTGATGAAACTTTCCATCTTAAAATACTTTCGCTTACTTTGGTTATCCACGGTTGGTGGGAATGATTAGCTCGTAAAATACAGCCTTAGCAATATTATCAACCACTACCCAGCCAGCACACTGAGGTTATTTATTTATTATAAAATGACGTTATTTTTAAGTCAATATTGGTCGACGACGTCATATGACTAATAAATGATGGCCATGAGACGGCATATAATGGGACGTACGTAGACGTCTTCAAAACGACGTCTTTTGGACGTACAATACAATACGTACAAGTTTCATTACAAAGATATTATTTTAACAGGAATATTGGTCATATTAAGCAGGAGGTCACAATATAGAAATGTTTTGACTGTAGTATATAATAAATGTTATTTCCAATATTCAACTTTTTATTTATAATTCCCGTCTTAGTCCTCGTATAGGTTTTAATGACGTCTTATATTGACGTCTTTGGGCTGTGACATAATTATGTCAGTTTTACGACAATTTGATGTCGTTTATGACGTCAGTGTGCTGGCTGGGTATTTGCAACACGCCGTTTACCGCAAAATCATCATTAAATAAATAATATTACATTCGTTTAAATGATTTCTAGCTGTTTTACCTGAAAACATCAATGATTATGTCTTCCATAATTTTCCAAAAAGAATACAATATTTAAGTAAATAATTTCAAATTTATAACCTCACAATCAAAAAGCAAGATAATAAACAGAACAAAAATGCCGAAATGGTGTACTGTTTTTAATAGAACAGTTACAGTGCAGGATTTACGTATAAGCTACACAAGCTATAGCTTAGGGTCCCCACTTTCTTGGGGGGCCCCAAAAAAATTGTCCAAGTGAGCAATTGTCATATGTATATACTTAAATAATACTGCAGTATTATTTGTCCCAATGCGGCATGTCCGCGGCGTCCCTTACTAAAGGGTCCCATATCTCAAATAGGTTAGGGCCTTATCAAGTCTAAATCCGGCCCTGAACAGTTAGCTATTAGCTTACATTTACCGCTTTCTACAAACTGAGTGTCAGAATCTATCCAGCCCAGTCCGTGGGCGAAGAGTTGAGATACACAGAACTATTAGTTCGTACTGATGGGAGCTAGGCAACATCCACCTTCTGCTAGCTTTTCAAGACAGTACCGGAGCTAGAATCGTAGCTCACACGTCGGAGTGCAGCTCCCAGCGAGAACCACATCGAAACCAAGCGTGCATTGAACTCTTATCTGCCTTTGGCAGAGTATCGTTCGAGTCTACCTAATGGAGACCCAGGTTCTACAGGAAGTTCTCTTCGACGTGAGGGGCTGTATGTTCTCTAGCCTAGTGAAATTACGTCTATCTAATCATCACTACTGTTTCCCAAATCTTCAATAGGCTTGACTTTATTTTAGCATGCATACCCTTGGTGGGCACTGCTATACATCGTTGAACCCTTCTCGTCGAGCTAGTCATAAAAGTTATATTAATTCTACAGAAACATACACAGAGGATTGAGTCAACTTGGCCACCGGCTAAGGAGTGGTTTCGTGGGCGTAACGTGCAGCGATATATGCGAATATTTGTGGCGTCGGCATTGTCGAAGGTGTATTGGACGCTATTCGACAGTAATATGGTAATTCTTGTACTGGTTCCTCTCTAATAAATAACTATGTAACTTTAAAAAAAAAACATATTGAATTTAATGGAATTGTAGATGGGTCTAGGTTAGATTAGGTTAGGTTAGGTTGGATTAGATAGGGTTGAGTTGGGCTGGGCTACGTTATTTTAGGTTATGTTAGGTTACGTTAGGTTAGGTTAGATTAGATTAGGGTAGGTCAGGCTAGGGTAGGTCAGGCTAGGCTAGACTAGGCTAGGCTAGGTCAGCCCAGGTTAGGCTAGGTTAGATTAGTATTTGCAACGTAGTTTCTGGGCGCGTGATCCGCGAATTCTTTTGTGCCGAATTCTGCACAAATTTCTTAAATAAAATTAACTTGTTCTTAGATGACATGAGTGCTATAAGGACTTTTTTGTTTTCATGTTGGTAACAACAAAACATTTGAATTTAAATTGTCATATCTCTGTTTGACTTTTGTAGATTTAGTAAAAAGTTGTTACCATCCGACAAACAAAAAAATTTCTAGCTTTATAAATATATAAACAACGTCCTTGGCAACGCCAACACTATTATCAACAGCTAATTTATCCAATACCTCTAAATAAAGAGGGCTAAAACTTGATGTTTTCAAGCAATTAAAGTTGATGTTTACTCACTTGTGGGTAGAAAAACATATACTTGCATTAGAATGGTGATTGGTATTATACGTAGCAACCAATCACCGGCTTACATTGCATAACATACATACATAATCTTTAACCTCTTATACCTTTCGGTGTCGAAGTACCGGACACACCGAGCCGCAGAGTGGATATGTGTACGTGAGACGAGGCAGCGGGGTCATATAGGCAAGTACACTGCGCTCGTGGTTTACCCATCCAACTACTGACCGCCACAAACTCGACTTAATTATGTTAAGCGATAGAAATCCGCTATAACCACTCTTCCGTACTGCCGACTACATTGCATAATGTTATTAAAATCCAGTCATCGCGGTAGAGTATTAAACTTATTACTGTCAAAAACTACAGACTAACATTAAATTGCAAATTCGATATTTAAACTTAAGTAAAGAGGTGTTGGAAAAAATTGAGTATGGCACACGTGAGTTAAGGATATTATCCACTCAGAAAAATTTCGTTCGTGGATAATATCTTACTTAACTCACTTGTACCATAAATGACTATTTCTAATTGTACAATATATTCGCGTGAAAAAAAAATTTTGTATGCACCACGAGCGTTACTAGATGGTAATGCCCATCGGGCGACTTCCATCCTTCGGGCTGCAACATCGTCCCCTCCTGTCATTATCCATATCCTAACGCCCTTGGTACATAAATAACTACTATTAGGGGTTTTCTATAGTGACATGCTTTTTATATATGTGACATAGTCTGGGTAACTATTAAGAGCATAAGACACTACCTCACTTGAAATTAATTTATCTTAACGTATTCCATATTCTATTTCTCAGAAAAACATCTATAGTAAAGAATAGATTTCTCTTTGTTTATCCTACCGTGCGTTACCTAATCGAACAGAGAAGGGCACTCGACTCCAACCGGCAGCTGAGCGCCCGAAGCCCGCACACCGGCCACGAAATAGATACGAAAAGTTTAACCAGTTGCCCAACTATGTTATTATGAGAAATGAGCGACGTTAGCATTTGTATTTTATATGAGCGATTGTAAATCGTAACAGACATTTAGAATTCGACAATATACGACAAAGATAGTGTATTAGCCTAATAACTGAGTGGAACTGAGACGGGCAATGCAGCTTTTTACTTTAATTTAATTTAATTAAATGTAGTTAGTCTAGAGATTAAATGTTTTAATACGTACAGTAACGAAGTTTTGTTTTTAATACCATTTATTTACATAAATATTACAAATTTGTTTAGTTTACCATGTTTCACACATTCTATAACCCTTTAGCTATCTAACTGACTTCTAATAAACATTTTCTTTTTGCTACATTTACAGGTTTATACAAAATACAAATAACTCAGTCTATTTCATTCTGATGTCTCGCATATCGACGTGAGTAGAAGTAGTCGCGACGCAGTACGCACCTTGTAATGATCGTTTCATGTGGGATAAACGTGACTTATCGCCTTAAGAATAATGTTATTGAATTTTTGAAATGTTCAGTTTTCTAATGAATAAGTCGGTTAGTAACATAGTAACCAGATAGTTTTCATGATATTTAACAAAGGATAAGAGATGACTACCAGGTTATAAACCGTCGCACAGTGCGTTGTTTAAATGGGAAATCTGGTCAAAAATAAAAAGTGTGTCTTTTTGTACAGAATCTGTGCCATTTCTCACATTAATTGGTAGATTACGCTTAGATTTATAAGTAACAGTAACATTTTTTCAGTAAATATTTTTGCAAAATTAGATAAAGAAATTAAAATCAAACCAATTTGTAACAAAAAAGATCATGATGTAATAAATTAACTACAACTTGATGTCAAAGCATGAAATTATACGTAAAACTAAAATTTAATTTAGAACCAGTTGTACAATCACTAGTTCTTTCTCTGCGAGTGCTGGGCTCTGTTGCGTTTTATCGTTTCCCTCCTACACTTGCGTTGTGCGTGTCCAGTGATCTCAAGTATCGGAGACCTAGAGCTTAAGGTACGCCTCGAACCACCCTAAGTACATAGGATTTTTGGATTGGATTTTTTATTAATTTTAGGATGATTTTCTGGGCAAAGTATACCTCGGTGGTTTATCATTACTTTCCGAGGGAGAAGTAATCGCTACTTCGAAAAATTGTTGATTCTGGGCAATGATTGATCCTCTAATCTTTCCCAGAAGTATTATCAACCAACTTCAGAGGTAAAAAAGCTATTACAAAAAAAATTAATAGTGTTTTTGGTATCAGAAAATTTTTGTTTAAAAATCTTGTACCCTGAACTGCTGTCGAATCCCTATTTACATATAACTTTTATTAAGACTTTCAAAGCAATTTTCTACACCGAAAGGATCAAGAATGTAGGTGATAATATTTGATACTCCGTCGAAGTGTTCGCTAAAGATCCACTTCTCCTAAAGATCTTTGTTATTCATTTTTGATGGACTGCCTGTAGATATTCTATAAAGATCAGAATTGAGAAAGTTAGCAGATATAAATTAGTTATTTGGATAGAATAATAGTCAATTTAGTGTTGACAACAAAAATCTCATATACGGTTTTACCTTTTTTGAGATATCTTTTGCTAAAGTTGACGAGTAATCTTTATATTTGAAAATTTGTGTGGGACACTTTAAATGTGAATATCTTAATTCAAAATAAAAAAACTAAAGTAAAAGTATTACTGTCAACAGAATGTACCTTTGACAATAATTTTCACAAAAAATAAAATTGCAATCAAAATTAGTTTTACCACAATCGACCGATATGCGTAACTGACAACTGCACTGTTGAATATTACGCTTAATATATTTTATTTATACCAATGTTTTAAATAGATTTTAGTCTAGTTAGGACATAATAAAAAAAATTATTTATAGAAATTGTCGTGCAATTTAAAGTCTCCTAATGACTTCTAAATGATTATTCAGATCTAATTAAATTAATTATTGGGTGCCAGGGGGTCTCAAAAATTACTAAATGATATTATAGATTTGCTAAATTACAATGGAAAAAATGGTTATATGTTTATGTAATGACCAAGACGTGTTATTCAAATGATTAACGTTTTTAATAATAAATATTTCACTTTTTTCTTAAGTTACTTTTTATTAAAAATGTTAAATTTCGAATATAGATATGAAATCTTTAGTCAAAAATGTTATTATTCCCTGAAACCATTTCTCGCAATTAAAATGTTATTATTGACAATACGGTGGGGGCCTCAAAAATATTTTAGCTTGGGGCCTCGAATATGGTAAATCCGTGCCTGGATATTATACAATAAATTATTAAAGAAACGTTTTAGTATGATCAGCCTTTATGCAGTGTTTCTGCTAATATGAACAAAAAACGCAAGTTAAATGCTCGGAGACATGTATACTTAAATAAATACATAACGAACTCTGTCAACTCCTGTTGGTATATATTGTATGTAGCTATCAGTTGTGCATGCCTCCAACGACGCGTCGCGACGTTGTCTTCTCATAAGAGTCCATAAGGAATTATGCGTATACCATATGTATGTATGTAAGTAGATGAATTGAGTGAAACCAAATAATTAATAACATCTTAAATAGTAAATATTGTGTTACTTTATTTATTCATTGTAATTTTAATTGAAAGGATACCATTAAATTTCTATAATAGCTTAATCTTTTAACAACAGAATTTTTTGTTATTCTTGCTTACATAGAATGTGGGTTATTTATAAATTAAAGGTTTGTCAGTAAAAACATTCATTCTTAATCTTGTGAAGTAATAATGGTTTATGTAACAGCGTTTTATTAAGACAGTATGCCTCCAAGAATGGCACTTTTATCGTTAGAAAATAATATAATTATGATAATTATAAATAATAAAAATAATTAAAAATACGTAGAAAGTTAAATTATTCACATAATAGCATTTTATTGTATACAACAATCGTTGATTCGTCGATGGCCAGTAATAAGGTGATACGTACTGCTGAGTTTGTGTTCTTATTCTTAAAATTATGAAGTCATCGTAATACTGCGCCTCTCCAGTTTTGACAGTATCATTTTACAAACTGTTGCTGCAACAAACAATTTGTGACAAAGCATTCTCAAATCGTGCTAAAATGTTAATGATTGTTTGGATTTAATCATAAAATAAGAAGAAAACGTCTAATATAGCCTAATTATGCTTACAATTTTAATAGACATAAATATTAAACTTTATTTAATAACGAACAAAACTTTTTTGGCAATGAGATATTTAAAATGATTTCCTAAATTCATTTTTATGTATATTATAATAAACAAAGGCGAGCAGGACGTGTGAGGGCATTTGCCATGCAAAAGTAGTATTTTGGTTATTTTTAAATTACGTTTAAAGTGCTAGGGAAGAAATAAAAATCATATTATATAATTTTTTTATAAGTAAATACGTAGGCAGTCGATTGAAATAATTTCACAGAATTTATGTATTTATTAGGCCTCTTATTCGATTTTAATAATGTATACCATACGAATAAACAGGGTCATTTCATAACAATTAAGAATTTTGCGAATTTCTGAAACCAGCTTTTGGTCGAAGTCTACATTTTAAAGAAATTTAAACAGGTATTTTTGGAATATGATTACAAATTTTATGTGTAAAACTATGTTTTAATATTTACATAAGTTACCCAAATCATACATAATGCAAGTAACCAATTGTAAAGCTTTTAGTAACAAAATTTTAGTTTCATTTTAATTTGTTGATCTTATGAAAAATCTGTTTCTTAATAAATTTGAAAGCCCATGGTGAAGTGTATACAATAGAACAACTTCTTGAAGATACACATAGGTAGGTTTAGCCTCTACGCTGTGTTGCCGCTAATATGAACAAAAAATGCATGTTAAATGTAGTGAGGTGTATAATGCTGTTACTTAGGCTAAGACGTATCTCGTATAAAGCGAAAGCGCCGCCTAGGGTATAACACGATGTACTAAAATGTATCTATGAGTGGGTGAATAGGTAGTTTTCGATTCCAACCTAAAATTTGGGAAACGGCGTAATACATGATTACCAACATTTTAAACCACATATACACGGGGATTCGTTTTCGCCTCCGTTTTTTCCACTTCGCTATGAACAGACATATATTCGGAGGTGTATCAGTGCTTTCTGCATGTATATATATATATATATATATATATATATATATATATTGTTGTATTATTTTGTCGTAAATAGGATTTATGCAAAATTAATAAACATTATATAATCAAACTTTATTATATGGCATTGTTTTAAATTAAATACAGCGAATAATTTCGTTTCTAGATACATAAAGTAATAAAATATTCTAGGTACCAATTATTTTTGGAACGGTCCTCGTATCATACATGAATTTATTTAAATAAATGTTTGGAATTAAAAAGTAAAATCAGGCTAAGCTATTTAAAGCAAGAAACTTTTATTTTGTTTAAAATATTATCACTTTGGTGGTTAAGAGAATATTAAGCTCTGTAGGACATTTTTGTTTTAATTTAATTAATGCTAAAATTTAATGAGTAATTCGTATAAGAGTGGATTTGATGATAATTTTGTTAAGGAACAATGTGTTGAAATTCTTAAAAATTTTAAAGAGTGCCTTTACCTAGAAAGAGATAAAGTTGAAAATAAAATTGTTTGGCAGTTGTTTTCGAGGAGTACGAGTCTGCAGGTGCACAGCAGAGAGTGCAGACATGCATTTAAAAATGTATTATTTAAATTATTGCTAAAATGAATGCAAAAATACTAATTATGTTTAAAAGAAGTTTATTGTTTGAAAGATGGTTAATTGAATAAAATTGATAAGTATAAGTAGATAATTAATAATAAGAAGTTTGATAAGTGAGAAGATTACAGTGATTTTAACGGAATCAGTGAATTTGTGCATAATCTGAAAGTGTTTTGAGGTTTTTTGAAAAGGAATCTACGGAGTAATTTGTCATATAATCAATGAATGATTATTTTTGAGCATTAACAATTTAAGTTATAGATAAGGTATAAAAAAACCTTTTTGGTTAGTAAATTTAATTTAAAATTGTAAAGAAGTTTATTTACGTGTGTATGAAAAATAAAAATGTTAATTTGGTTCTATCAGTAGTGTATTATTTACATCGAGAAGGAAGTCTGGAGAAGTAATTGTTCTTACCTGAAACAAAAGAAAAGAATTATTTATAAAATAATAATAAAAACACAGTTTTATAAAAACAGTTTATCCAAGTACACTTACTATTGGATTATGAGCTTCTGGCTCAACATCTTTGGCGTGCGTTTTGACACCCGGGGGAAAGCGGTCCGTCATCTGGCACCATTCAACTGCTATCGCATGGGGGAAGCCGATAACAGTTCAGCGTTTTTGTAGCGGTAAGAAAAATAAATTGTGAACATTTGCAATCAAAATTTGAACACATAGGTAATAAGCAGCAATAAACAGTAACAATAATTAGTTACTTTATCATAATACTTACTTTATTAAAATTCGTGTAAAGGTAAGGCAGATATATTTGTAACACAAAACTGCACTGTATACGAATTTCTTTGTTTTTAACTTGATTAAGATTTTTCTGAATTTTGAAAGTGTAGCAGAGCTGCGAATTTTCGAACCTTGATAATTCTAAAAGACCCTGTGAGTATCAGTCTCGCTAAGATAAACTTAGCTGGCGCCCAACATTGTTTTTTTTATTTCATAATTTTTAATATACAGGGGATATCAGAGTATTATTCTTACTTTGTGTAATGTTTTATTTTTGCTGATAATTATGCTTTTTCATCATTATTAAAATAATAATAGTTGGTTTGATTGTATAATCAAATAATACAACAATATATATATATATATATATATATATATATATATATATATATATATATATATATATATATATATATATATGAATAGAAAGATTAATGCGCGTATATAAACATATAACAAAGGGATAATAATGGGAATTCGCGCAATAGATTTATAAGACAAAGTTAGTTGTAGCCGTATACACGTGTTTCGCACTTATTAGTGCTCATCAGTACGGCATAGCAGATAGAAGAAATAAAATTTAAGCAACAAACTGGAAACAATGTATAACACAAGGTTTCACAGATAGTAGCCAACCACACATTTGTTGTATTAAAAACTCAATATCTTCGAGCCGAAACTACAAATGTGTGGTTGGCTACTATCTGTGAAACCTTGTGTTATACATTGTTTCCAGTTTGTTGCTTAAATTTTATTTCTTCTATCTGCTATGCCGTACTGATAAGCACTAATAAGTGCGAAACACGTGTATACGGCTGCAACTAACTTTGTCTTATAAATTTATTGCGCGAATTCCCATTATTATCCCTTTGTTATATATATATATATATATATATATATATATATATATATATATATATATATATATATATATATATATATATATATATAATATATATATATATATATATATATATATATATATATATATATATATATATGATACTTCACTACTTTTCCGGGTTTCACTCCGCGTATTCACTATTCGGCTCCTAGAGGAACCACACAATGGTTGACGACGTTTCGGCAAGATCACACTTGCCATCTTCTTCTGCTCGGACTTCTAATTCTTCCATGAATAGGTTCGCTATTACCGGCGATAAAGGTGATCCCATAGGTGCTCCTTCCACTTGTTTGTACCTTTATGGCCGGTAACAGCGAACCTATTCATGGAAGAATTAGAAGTCCGAGCAATAGAAACGGCAAGTGACAAACCTAAACTATGGCTAAGATACGTAGACGATACTTTTATTATATGGACCCATGGAGAAGAGAAACTGCAGACCTTCTTACAGCATCTAAACAACATACACCAGAAGATCAAATTCACAATGGAGGTGGAAAAGGACAATCAACTACCTTTCCTAGATGTATCTATAATCAAGAAGGAAGACGGCAGCCTGGGATACACAGTATACCGAAAATCAACCCACACAAATCGCTACCTGAACGCGCAGTCACATCACCACCCAGCGCAACTACAGTCAGTAGTCAAGACATTAATAACCAGATCACAACGATTGACTGATGACGATAATAAACATCAAGAACTAGAACAGGTGAAGTTGGCATTAAAACAAAATGGTTTCTCTTCCAGAAATATCAAGAAAGCGTTAACACCAAGGGACCCAAAGCCAAAGGGAGAAGAAACATCGGTATCCAAAGCGCACTTACCGTACATCAAAGGGACCACGGACAAAATAAGTAGAGTGCTGAGAAAACACAACATCGACACCATCTTCAACACCGACAAGAAGATTGGAAACATGCTTCCATCCGCAAAAGCAAAAATACCACTAGAAAGCCAAGGAGTATACGAGATCCCTTGTAAAGACTGCGGTGAATCCTACATAGGGCAGACCAACAGAAGAATTCAAGTAAGAAGAGAAGAACACCGAAATGCAGTCAACAAAAATGAGAGAACGTCTTCACTAGCACAACATGTAAGTGGTACATCTCATAACATAGATTTCGAAAATACAAAAGTTTTAGCGAATATACAACATAAGACCCGACGAACCATAAGAGAAGCCATTGAGATCGAGAAACGTCCGAACAATCTTAATACCAGGGACGATACACAGCGACTACCATCAGCTTGGAAACCAGCTATAACCAGCATCACCGTCAAGAAGCGAAAACCAGCACAGCAGAACGATAAAAGGGAAAGCGAGAGAAAGCCACCGGATCAAGCGAGACCAATGACACGCAGCCGCGCCAAAAACCAGCCGACCGCAACCATGCGCAACACCGTAACCGTATATAAAGACCAACCGCAGCAGCAAGACGTCAGTCTACATCGTGTAACCACGCGAAGCAGAAGGAAGTTAGAAGTGACCTGAAGATGGCAAGTGTGATCTTGCCGAAACGTCGTCAACCATTGTCTGGTTCCTCTAGGAGCCGAATAGTGAATACGCGGAGTGAAACCCGGAAAAGTAGTGAAGTAGTCTGTTTCATAGACTATGACAAAGCTTTTGATAAAATCAGACATCAGAAACTAAGCGATATTCTACAAAAACGACATATTGACAACCGTGATATCACAATTATAAAAAATCTCTATTTGCATCAAAAGGCAAGAGTGAAAGTAGAGAATAAACTTTCAGAAGAAATCGACATACGACGTGGCGTAATACAAGGCTACATATTATCACCAACTTTGTTCAATATATATTCTAAAGCGATCTTTCGTGAGGCGTTAGAGGATATATCTGCAGGAGTATCAATAAATGCGAAGATTATAAATAATATACGTTATACAGACGACTCAATCATACTTACGGATAACATAAACGACTTACAAGATATGCTGCAAAATATAAACCAGAAAAGTGAAGAATTTGGTCTCACAATAAACCTATATAAAACAAAAGTTATGGTAATTACAAAGCAGATAAATGTAAATATTAATATAAGAATCTACAACGACATCATTGAACAGGTTACTAGCTATAAATATCTAGGAACATGGGTATAACAAAACTGGAGTCATCAAAAAGAAATATTAGTTAGAATAGAACAAGCAAGAACAGCATTTGTGAAGATGAAAAAGTTACTGACCTGTCCTGATATAAATCTAGAACTACGTATTAGATTTACCCGTTGTTATATCTTTTCAATTTTGTTGTAAGGAGTAGAAAGCTGGACACTAAACCAAAAAATAACAAAAAGATTGGAGGCTTTTGAAATGTGAGTATATAGACGGTTACTGTGAATATCCTGGATAGATAGAATAACTAACCAAGAAGTACTCAAATGTGTGAATAAAGATCTAGAACTAATGTATACAATAAAGAAAAGAAAACTAGAGGATTTAGGACACATTACTAGAGGAGAAAAATACCAGCTACTACAATTAGTTATTGAAGGGAAAATACAAGGAAAGAGAAGTGTAGGAAGACGCAGAATATCCTGGCTTAAAAACCTGAGTGAATGGTTTAAAATATCGTCCACAGATCTATTTCGTGCTGCTGTTTCAAAAGTAAAAATAGCCATGCTGATCAGCAACCTTCGAAAGGAGAAGCTGCCGTAAGAAGAAAATAGGAAATGACAATTACTGGTATGATATAGAACCTAAAAATTAATGACTGAAGTCCGACTACAAACCATCTTTGTTGGAAAATGACCTTCAGTGGGCCTAACTTAACGTAGCTATCTGTAATTTTTGAATCCTAATCTCAACAATGAATATAGTGGAAATGAGACAGCCGTACATAAGCGAAGCTTAAATGAATCTAGTAGGCCGTAACAAGACTGCTCGCAAGCTCCACCTAGGATACACTTTTTAAGAAATATTTTTGACAAGTCTTGGCTACGTTCCCTAAATGATCAATAAACCATCGGACATATTTAGTAAACCTTTAAACATGGGAATTTAAAAATTCTCATTGAATAACCGTTTTAATTATGAAGAAATGAAAACAGGTAATAAGACAATAGATGAAAATTAACAGTGACTAATTTTTTTTTCAATTTTTGTATCATTTTCTCTTAGTGCAAAAACTTAGGGACGTGTTCCCATTCTAACTTTTTCATGTACATGTATTATAAAAATAAGAATACAAATAAAGTTAATTTTGTGTCAAATCATGTGGTGTTACTAAAAACTAAGTAACAGCAATTGAATCGGTGAGTGGAAGAAGGGTGTCTGTTCAAAATTTATAATTTTCAAGAAACGAATATAACTGATTAAGATAAATATTTATTTATTAATTGTATATAATATTGTTTCTTTTTCTCTTGAGCAATCAATTAAAATATGTATTTTGATTTATTTAACAACCTAACTATATTTCAATCCGTTTTAGGATCTTCTTCAGGGTACAAAAGCAAATGGTGGTGCTTCTCACCACTATGTGTGAGCATATGCATCCGCAAATGTCCTTTATGTGTGCATTTATAATTACATATATTACATTCAAATGGCTTCTCAACACTATGAGTCCGCATATGCTTCTGCAAATGTCCTTTTTGTGTGAATTTATAATTGTATATATTACATTCAAATGGCTTCTCACCACTATGAGTCAGCTTATGCCTTTGCAAATCGCTTTTTTGTGTGCATTTATAATTACATATATTACATTTAAAAGGTTTCTCACCACTATGCGTGAGCATATGCTGTTGCAAACTTCCTTTTCGTGTGCATTTATAATTACATATATTACATTCAAATGGCTTCTCACCACTATGTGTGAGCATATGTTTTTGCAAACTTCCTTTACATGTAAATTTATAATTACATATATTACATTCAAATGGCTTCTCACCACTATGTGTGAGCATATGCATCTGCAAACTTCCTTTTTGTGTGCATTTATAATTACATATATTACATTTAAAAGGTTTCTCACCACTATGTGTGAGCATATGTATTTGCAAACTTCCTTTTTGTGAAAATTTATTATCACATATATAACATTGAAATGGCTTCTCACCACTATGTGTGAGCATATGCCTTTGCAAATTTCCTTTATGCGTGCATTTATAATTACATATATTACATTCAAATGGCTTCTCACCACTATGAGTCAGCATATGATTCTGCAAATTTCCTTTACGTGTGCATTTATAATTACATATATTACATTCAAATGGTTTCTCACCACTATGTGTGAGCATATGCCTTTGCAAATGTCCTTTTTGTGTGCATTTATAATTACATATATTACATTCAAATGGTTTCTCACCACTATGTGTGAGAATATGCCTTTGCAAATGTCCTTTTTGTGTGAATTTATAATTACATATATTACATTCAAATGGCTTCTCACCACTATGAGTCAGCATATGCTTTTGAAAATCGCTTTTTTGTGTGCATTTATAATTACATATATTACATTCAAATGGCTTCTCACCACTATGTGTGAGCATATGCCTTTGCAAATTTCCTTTATGCGTGCATTTATAATTACATATATTACATTCAAATGGCTTCTCACCACTATGAGTCAGCATATGCCTTTGAAAATCGCTTTTTTGTGTGCATTTATAATTACATATATTACATTCAAATGGCTTCTCACCACTATGTGTGAGCATATGCCTTTGCAAACTTCCTTCACGTGTAAATTTATAATTACATATATTACATTCAAATGGCATCTTACCACTATGTGCGAGGATATGCCTGTGCAAACTTCCTTTTTGTATGCATTTATAATTGCATATATTACATTCAAATGGCATCTTACCACTATGTGCGAGGATATGCCTTTGCAAACTTCCTTTTTGTGTGCATTTATAATTACATATATTACATTTAAATGGTTTATCACCACTATTTATAAGGTGTTTTTGCAATCTTGCCATTTGTAGGAATTTACGATTATAAATATTACATCACTAAATGGTTTCGCAGTAGTGAGTGAGCATATGTTGTCATAGATGTTCTTTTCATGAACATTTATAGCCACATAAGTATCTTACATTCAAATGAGGTGCTCTCATTAATTATTCGATATACCGACGCTTCTGAACCCAGGTAAACCAATTATACTGAGTTGTAGAGGATAACTTAGAGAACAATAATACGGAAAAAAATCGCGCCGGTCACCGGTAATTAATAAGAAAAACAATGTTAAAATGGCTATTTCGAGGTTAGAATGTTATGATCTAAGGTTACAGCTAGTAAAAAAGTTGGCTGTATTTACGTGAAAATGGCTTAAAAATGGTGTTTGTGTCATCTGATAAGAATATTTTATAATTTTTACCTGTTTGTATGACGTTTTTCGAACGAAAACCCGTAGCGCTTGGTATTTCCGTATGTATGCATGTACGATAGGGGTCAGTATATCGAATAATTACAGTGCTCTCTAGCGATGAATCCTATTTATGCATGTATTTAAACCCAGTTGACCAAGTGCGATATCATGTGAACAAAAAATCGTAAATGTAAAATGTAGCCTACAAACTCAGTAATCAACAAAACTTTTCTGCAAGTGTGTAATATGAAAGTAATCTTATTTTGTTATAAAATGATGGGCATTCCAAGTATAACTTAGTATACATCTCGATAATCATCTTCAATTGCTTATGCAATAGATAAAAGGCAGAAATGATAAAGAAAGTTTGATACTATTCACCTTAATGCTGTATTACATCAAAAAATTATTATTAATTACAACCAAGCAACTATCAGTAATGTCAAAAACGAAATGTTAGGGTGCAAGTACTAGTCTAAATTCAGTCAGTTTCATGTATGATGTTACTGTTGCATGATTAGATTCCCACATTTTAATATGATGAAACACAACACTAAACAGTTTGATCGCTAAAAAACGCCTGTTTCACCAGTATAAATCAGCATGTACTTTTCCAATCTTACTTTTTGTAAGCTATGGTACGTAATTATATATATTCCAATGGTATTTCACCACCATTACTGAATTTATTTTGTTGCGTATTTATGTGTGTTGAAATTTACAGTTGCATACATTCTGTACGATTGTTTAGTAGCATGGATGTACACGATTCTGTAATTACCTTAGAAGAAAATGTATGAGAACATGTTTTACATCTAAACTTTGAAATAGTGTCCTTTTTTAAACTGTTGTTGCTAGCAGCTTATTATTGTCGAGTGGAAATAAACTTCTATCAAAACACCTATCTTCCTCCCTGAGTGCAATGAAATAGCTTTTGAGTACTAAAAGACGTTGTGATGTATTTGATTTGATTCAATAAATTTCTTCTTGCCTTCTTCTAGTATAAATATATTAGAATTAGAGAGTTACGGCATAACATATGGATTTATTTAAATCACTTCAACTCCTACCTGAAAAAAAATATATATATATGTACTTATATTACAAAGGTTTGGCATACTTTACAAATAAAACACAGTAAATGTAATGTGTAAGTATCATAGCACTTCTGAGGTACATGTTGCAATGGAATGTTTTGTAACATTAATAAAAACGATTGGTTAGAATGAAAAAGCAAATGAACTGAAATGTTTCTAACCTTCCAATATAAATGCACAAATATTAAGGATGTATGTCAGTGATTGCAAAATGGTGAGAATTCAATGAAATGATAGCTTTGTTGGAAAAATTTAATAAAGCTAGACTTAGGTATTACGTATTATCATTTAAACTTTCAATTATTTAATACCATGTCATTAAAGGAAAGCTTCCATACCACAACATAAATTTGATGAGAATATCTATGAAGAAAATAATGAAACTTTTTCCAATTACTTCTACTTACGTTTCGTTTAGTATAATTATTTTGATCGTTCACTAATTAGTATTAATTATCAAAAATGTAGATAAATGCGGTGGATAAACAGAATACTTTTTATACGAGTATACTAATAACTGTTATATTTTATTCTCAAAAAACTCTATTAGCAGTACATCGAATCTACAATCATCGAATCTCTGGATTCATATTAACTAAATATTACATATAATTCCATTAATATGTAACTAAATAATACACATACATTGTATGAATACATTAGTAAATAATACATTATATACTATATGTAACACTAACCTTACTAAAATCTTATAAGGCAGCAGTGTGGTGATACTGTACCTCGTGTTTTCCGTACCGTAAACATATATAATAGTAGCGACATTGATGCCCGATTTTACCAACGAGGAGTTATCCAGCACTGACTCGCGATTTAATTCCGGATTTAATCCGTCCTCTGTTTCACCAAAATAATCCCTGTGTCAAACACGATGGATTAATGAATCCTGCACTGGCTGTAGTGTAAGCAGTGATGCCAGATGGGTATAGTTGAAAATACCTAGATGTCGCTCAAAAAAATCCCCAGAATTCCCTAGATCCTTTAAACGTAGAACTCCCTAGTTTTTCCCCAAATAAATAAACAGAAAACATTTTTATGAAATATTTATTAAACAACACTACAACATAAAACATAATAAATATATATAATATATAATATAATGTGTAAAATTCCTATCTATTTGTACAAATTTTTAGATGACATTAATTTTACATGTTCATCATGAACATTAAACGATTGGCAACATTTGTCTCTACTTGACATGCGAATCACACATACCGCATTTAAAGCTTCGCTACCCAATTTGTTCCTTTTTTTGGTTTTTACATCGGTGACAGTTGAAAACACTCGCTCAGTCTCTGCATTACTGTGTGGGAGAGACATACACAATTGTGCTAATTTTACAATGTTTGAAAACTCATACTCATCCTGAAAATTTTTACAATTTTTCAATGTACTCCAAAATTGTTCAATACTATTTTTAAGTAAAATTTCTTTGTCATTTTTGTTGTCACTAAAATGAATTGCAATTTTTTTCCCTTCCAAGTCAATTTTGTTACCATCTATGCCACTAAGTTTTGAAAATTTTTTCCAAATGATTTCTAGTGATACTAAATTAGTAGGTTTAGTTATATTTAGAGCAATTTCAGGTTTCAAAAAACATAAGGAATTAAAGAAAGGATCTGTGAGTGGTAACCGTGTCTGTATTTCTGTAGCTGCAGTTATAAGAAACTCCAAACACGATTTTCTAATTGATACCTTCTAATTGAATTTCTTTCGGCAAGTCTAGGATTAAAGAATTACAATCATGTCCTAAATCGATTGACATCAAGTCTAAAAACACTCCAGCAGTGGGATTCTACTTATTATCGGAATCGGAAAGATGGTCGATTTTGTCGGAATTAAAATGGCGCCTCATATAAATCGGTTTTTTCATATTCTAAATTCAAATCGTGTCGTAATACGTATAAAATCGAATCGGAAATATTACGATCACAGATGTGATGTCGGAATTGAATTGTTTAATCGGAATGTCATATTATTCTCCTAAAAATATAGGTATCTTTGGCAGTTTGGCATATAAAAGTCTAAAAGGTTTTCAATTAGTGGTTGAGTATTTTTCTATGAAAAACGGTTAATGTAATAAAATGTTACCAATTTTCAACGAAATATTAAGAGAAGAAAGACGTGCTGAAAACCGAAGATTTGCATTAGTGCGACGCCAATTGCGTGATAACTTAAATGCGTTTGAGATACCGGATACCCGATTTATCGAATTATTTCGCCTGTCTAAGGGTCTTGTAGTCAGTTTAATAGATAGTTTGGCCCCGCATTTGCAACATGGTGTAAATAGAAATGCAATCTCTCAGCAAATAAAGATTTTCAGTGCTTTGCGTTTTTATGCAACTGGATCTTACCAGAGAACTGTTGGGCAAGATTTTAATATAGGATTAAGTCAATCGTGTGTATCAAGAGCGATTAATGAAGTTACCAGAGCAATTGATGATCACTTATCCAATGTGTGGATTCGATTTCCCACTACAGTTGATGAACGAAATTCAATCAAAGAAGATGTAATGAACCGATGGCACTACGGAGGGTGTATAGGGTTTATTGATGGTACATTGATCTCAGTTTTGAAGCCACAAGAAGAAGAGCATGCTTTTTTTATGCAGAAAAGGATACTATGCAATAAATGTGCAGATTATTTGTGATCCATCTCTTCGCATTTTAAGTGTCAATGCTAACCATGCAGGTGCAACGCATGACGCATATATATGGAGAACTTCAGTAATACACCAGTTTTTAAGAAATCTTCATAATGAAGGCGAAATCAATACTTGGTTGATTGGTGATTCCGGTTACCCTCAACAACCATATTTAATGACACCTGTAGCCAAAGCTTTACCTGTAACTCCTGCAGCTCGGTACAACCAAGCTCATGCCAGTTCTCGTAACAGTATAGAAAGATGTATTGGGGTTCTAAAAACGAGGTTTCGATGTTTATTAAAGGAAAGATCTCACCGTTACACACCTGAGTTTGTGGGAAGAATAGTTAATACATGTGCTGTTTTGCATAATATGTGTGTTCAAAATGGTGTTGCATTAAACGAAAATGTTATAGAAGACCAAGAAGTAGGTTACAATAATCACCAGAATGAAAATCAGAATGCAAACATACCGCACGCGGGACAGCAAGCTAGGCAACAACTAATTAATAGATATTTTAGATAAAAAAAATAACAATTATTGTAATTTGAAGACTTTATTAATAAAATGCTCACTATATTTTTAGAATTTTTTCTGATATTAAAGATAACAAAATATCGTGGTTATTATTTTGCCTTCTCAACTCAACCACAAGATCATTTACGGCGTCTTTAATGCCATTTGTTGCAGAAGTAACATTATCCAGACTGGCTTTTATTTCCTTTAAATTACAAAGAGTGTCTTCATACACTTTTAATAAAGTATTGTTGCGACTTTTCTCGATAGGTGGTAAGTCTAGGTCTGTTAACGGTGGAGGTTCTAAAGTGATAATATTCTGTTGAATATGTAAAGTTGGTGTTATAGGTAAGGTTGTGTTGTGTGCAGTTTTCGTATTATGTTCTAGAGTCTTGATATTAGTAGTGCTTGATTCAAGTCTTAGTTGTTTCGCCCTCGAACTTCCGTCTTCAACATCTTCCATCCCATTAACTATTTCTTCTACCTTTCGTTTAGTAGTTAACGTGATCTTTAAAAACATAATCTTGTAAAACTATATACTTAAAGCCTGTAAGTTTTTCTTACGCCACGTTCAGGAATATGACTACCAATATAGGATTTTTCTCCCATTATATTTAATATCCTTTGTTCTAATGAAGACAGAGTTTTCCCTTTTGGACCGCCACCTCCAGTGCCTGTATGGTCAACCTGAATGCACGCAGCTTTCCGTTTGGCTTCATGTCGCATATCGATCCAAACCTACTAGTACATACCATGATGTAGTGAAATACAACATTTCTTTGACTGTTATTTATACTTCTTACCTTCTGCCACTTTTCAGCGCTTTTTTCACCTAAACCGAAACTATTAAGTTTAAGTGAAAGTTCTTCCCACAACATTTTTTTGTTTTCCTTCCTTCTTTATTCTTCAGAAAATTATGAGAAAGGTCGGGATGCTCTTCCATAAAATGTATAAGGACATCCCAATGAGCTTGGGTAGTTTTAAAACGATTACCTTCCATTTTACTGCCTTTTAACTAACTTTGACAAATGATAGCTTAAATCGATTTCCCGAAGTTTCACGATGATTATTTCGATTTATATTTAGAATCGCAAAGTTAAGATCGAATCGTATTCCGATACGATTTTAAATGATTCCGAGGTTAGAATTCCGATAGTATTTAGAATCCCTGACCAGGATGTCTGCAGTTGATATTCAAGTCGTTTAGGTATTCGCGTTTAATATAATGCATGGTAATATTCTTGACTATTTCACTCATTGTTATACGAACCAATAAAAATTTATCCTGTGAACGAAATTCTCTTTATTCCGGCGACTATTTTTTGTTTATAAAATTTTCCGAACTTGTTCTACCAATGAAAACGTTCAAATAAGCAACCTACCCTTTATTTCGCCGACAATTTTTTTGCTATAGTAACGATCCTACAAAAATAGTATACACAAACTGTACGTTTCATTGAAATAAATGTTAAATATTTTTATTCTTTGTGTTGTTTATTCGCGAAATAGTCATAACGAATAACATATGTGGTAAAATTTTGTCTTGGCAAAATTTTCTTTTTGATTTACTCGTGTTTGTTGCCAATTCATCTCGTGACATTGATCAAAAACCACTCGACTGACGTCTCGTGGTTTTTAGTGATAATGTCACTCGAGAAATTGCTATGCAACAAACGCTCGTAACAATAAGAAAATTTTGCCGACAAAATTTTACCACTTATGGTATTATATATGAATATTTTTCTGCTTTCAGACGATAGGTCCTGAATTAAAAGTTTTTTTGCTTGAAACAAAGCATTAAAGGTATTGAAAAAATTTAGAAAATATTTAAGAAACAGCAAAACTGCTTTTGTGCAACTATTGTTTAATTCATCAAAAATAAAATCAACTATCTTGGAATTCTCTTCCAAGTTAGCAACGCGAAAATAATCCAACAAGATGTTCCAATTATCTAAAACTCTTGCAACCGCATGTTGCATGCTCAGCCACCTTGTAGCGGATAACTTCAACATTTTTTTCTGTTCGTTGTTAAAAAAAAATTGCATTTCTGCAAGCTCAGCCGTTCTCTTTGCCGAAACTGAAAAATAACTGGCTACACTTCTAACAAATTCTTCAGGTGTCCGCGGTAATTTTGCGCACGCATTATTTGCTATTAAAGCCGCTGAGTGACATATGCAAGGCAAAACTATCAACGCATCTGTTTCAGCTTGTAATTTAGTCATGAAAGAATTGTTTTTTCCTATCATTACACTGGCATTATCTGAAGCAAAGCCTATAATATTATTTAGTGGAATATCTTTTAATTGCAAACAATTTTTAAAAGCAAGGAACAAATTTTCGGCAGTACAGCTTTTGGCATCAATTGTAATTAATTCCAAAAGTTTATCAGAAATATTGCCAAAATTATTCACATACTTTACGACTACACACAGAAGTTTATTTACCGATATATCAGTACTCTCGTCTACGAGAACACTGAAATGCGTTTGTTTAAGTTCATTTGCGAAATCTTGTGTTTCCTTTTGAGCAATAACATTTTTTATAACACCGACTGTTTTTGTGCGACCCAATTGAACATCTTTCAAAACAGAAGAATCCGGAAAACATTCTTTTAAAACAGGTACTAGATGTTCCACAACTTGGAAAGCTACATTATGATGAGCAAAAAAATTTGAAATTTTTATCTCGGCCTTTGTGACTTGCTTACTGTGCAACGTGTGTTTTTCGGTAAAAGATGTTATGGTTTGCAAACCTTGTGTTTTGTTGATATTTTTCTTGTGCTTCGCTGTCGCTGCATGTTTTTCTAGTTCCGATTTTCCACACTTGAGTTCGGCATTACACACCTGGCACATGCAGTATAATTTATTCTGGGGACGCTGGACGAGCCAAGATTTGAATTTTGGATTTTGAAGCCATTCTTCTTTAAACTTTTGAGAGTAGGAGTGTTGTTTTGGTGCCTCATGTCGGATTTTTCTTTTCTTTATTGGGGTTGTGGGACGCACTTGTGAACTTGTAGGTTTGTGTCTATTAAAACAATAAAAGTCATTATTCAATTTTTACACCGGCAGTAATAACTAATAAACTTACAGTTCATCCGATGACGAATCTGAATCCATATTTGATCAATATCAATTACTGCACCAAAAAATATTTTCTTGAAATACCTATTTGTTACACTTTTCACTGTACTACTGTATATACTTCTGTAGGTTTGCTAGGTTTGTTACTGTAACAAACCTAGCATTCCTAGCAAACCTTTTTCCTGTAACAATGTTACAGGAAAATCTGCTGATCTCTTTTTATAACTTTGTTCGGTAATTCCCCGAGAAAAATTTCTAACCTAAATTTATTTGAACAATTCGAAGGAACTCCCAGCATTTTTTTAACCTCAAGCCGATAATATCGATACCTACCTCTACACACTCGCCACTCACACTTCAGACTAAGACTAAACTTCTTCTTGACGATAGATGACACTAGTAAATAAAGTTGTTGGTGAAACAAAAAATTTAAAGAAAAAATTTATACAGGAATTTTTTTATTGATTTCATTACTTTCATAAAAAAGAATTAAGTTTTTTTTTTAATAAAAAGCCGATAGGTTAAAATTCCCTAGATTGGCCTACATTATTTAAAAAAATCCCTTTTTCCCTGTTTGCCCAAAAAATCCCTAGAACTAGGGATAAATTCCCTAATCTGGCATCACTGAGTGTAAGGGAATAATTTTGGTATACAAAGGAAATTCCCACTCCCACTAAATTCCCTAAAAATCTAGTAACTCCTACGCGCTAACAGTTGCCAAACTTGAAACACCAAACACGTGTGAAGTATTTATTTAGGTTATGTTGTTGTTGTTGGATGTTATCCACTTGCGGTTTTAGAATGCGGTTGGGAATCTGTACCTCATTTTAAATGCTATATCATCATACATATCCATTAGGTTACTTCGGATACTTAGTTGTCTTCTCGTGGCAACATTTCAATTAAATTACCTATTAATAAATTTGTTAAATCTGAAGAATTTCTTATTACTTGAAATATACCCATCATACATAAAAAGATAGCAGGAACAATCTAATGTACAATATATTCTAAACGAAAATAATAAATCTTCAAGAACTTGTATCCTTTTAATTTTTAATATTAATGCAAATGATTTAATGAAATAAGAAATTATTTTCAAACCACGACGGTTCGCATAATCAACATTAGGCTTTTCCAAATCAAACATTTATTAATAATAAAAACATTTTTATAATTGCCTGTAATACAAACAGATGTAAGATTAAAGAAGTGAAAGCATGGAAATTCAATAAGCTTTAACAATAATAAACAAATTAAGCTCCTTTTTAAGAGAATTGTTTGAGCATTTTTTTAAAAGCCTGTTCTTTATAAAACAATTATTAGGCGAAATGTCGTCGTTTGATTTTTTTTTACTTATCATGTATTAATATAAAAAAATAAAAGGCTGCAAGTCCTGGAAGATTTATTATTTTCGTTTAGAATATATTTTATTTCTACAACCTAATTACAAATAATCAGATGTGTAATTATCTAAAGTACTATTGTCACAAACGGAAATATTTATACTTAAATATTTTATTCAATACTCAACATCTCTTCCGTTTGTGTAACATAAAGCATGCAAGGCCACATTCAGTTGCCTACGCTAGTTCAGCAGCTGCGATGCCACCTGCAAGGTCTTCTCAAAAGCGCGCCCGCTTCGCCCACCATTGCATCCGTTGGCATGCAATATCTACGCCTACTTCCTCCGTCGAGGCGAGGCATCCCACACGATGTGCATGCAGGTGCACATTTCTTCAAGAGAATTCACCAACACTTCCGCACAGCTGCAGCGTCGTACCAGGCACAGGCAGCGCGCATGCAATCAACCCACAAACTTACCGAGAACTTCTGCCTACGGATTCCAACTACGATACGAATTACTTCCTCATTCGGCAGTATATAACCAGCTTGCTTGAGCTATTCAAACCAGTCAGTTTCCATGACTCCGACACTACATCTACAAGCAAGCTGGTGAGTACTCTTTTAATTATATAAATGCTTAGTGCCTAAATTGAGTGGGCGGCGCTTAATCGCCCACTCTATGCAGAATTTATGGGGAGTTGTGTCCAGGCTTCCCCGGCTTAGTTACCAGGAGGTTATCTCCTACATGCTTAGTCTGTAGACCTAGTGCTGAACAGGGTTGGTTCCCACCTTCCCTGTATTGTAGTAGTTTAGGAGGACATATACGTCCTCACCATATGTCAACATGTAAACCTTTTGTACTCTGTTTATTGTCAACATGTAAACCTTTTGTACCCTGTTTATTGTCTTAGTATATAGTTGTTGTTACAACTTGTGTTTGATTCCTTTCTACCTCTGACTACGTTCCCCAGTCACGCAAACCCCACGTGACATTGTGATGGAGTTGCCGTGCTTCTTTTCCCGATCAACCTTTCGAACCACCCCATTGTGATGGAGGCGCCGTGCTTCTTTTCCCGATAAACCTTTCGAACCACCCCATTGTGGTGGACGGCCGTGCTTCTTTTCCGGATAAACCTTTCGTATTTTTGCTTCATTTTATTTCCCCTATGAGTTTTTTTTAAACCACTCCACTTGTGATGGAGGCGCCGTGCTTCTTTTCCCGATAACCCTCTCGAACCACTCCACTTGTGGTGGAGACCGTGCTCTTTTTCGAGACACCCTTATTTTCGTTTCATTTTATTTCACCTACGAGTTCTTTTTAACCACCCCAATAATGGAGAGACCCCACCCTCTGCGAGTTGTGTTGTACACCCTGCGTAACCACTCTTTTGTATTCTTTTTTGCCTTCTCATCTACTGACTTCTCTGGACTGAAGTCCCCTTTTGATTACCCCTTAATGATGCAATATCCTGATCACTGATTATGGTTTATGATTTTCCCTTTAATGACGACTTTTTTTTTATTTATATACCCCCCCCCATGTTGCAGTAACATTTCCCTGTTAGACGAAATCCCGTTTTAATTCTTTGTTAGCTACGATTCTCTTTATTTCAAACCCTTTTTTCGAGCCATTTCAAATCTAATATCATACTAATATTAAAGTTCAAGAACACCTTATAAATTTTTAGGAATTTTTTTCGTAATAAAGTTTTGACTCTACGATGAATTTTGTAATATCCAATTTCGGTAAAGCATTTTTCTATATTACTCTCTTAAATACCCGTTTTTCTTTTTTTCGCAAGATTTTTAATCTAAGTTTATAGCCCATTATGAATATTTTAATCTGTTTAATTTATCCCTTTTCTTTATGTCAAATATTTTTAGTTTTAATGTTAAATTATATATGTTGTACACTTTCGATCTTTATGAGTATCTTCCCTCTTGTTAAATATCCAATTAACGCAAGCGATGCGACGCGACAGTTAATTAGCGCATTCCCTCTCTGCCAATTTCATGGTGCAGGCGGCGGTTGCATCATAATACGGCGTGCTCCGCCCTTGACTCTCCTCATCATACCGATATTCGCTAATCCTTACCGTTCAAATAACCGTTTGACTTCTTTTTCATTTATTACCATTTATCTTTCTTCTTTCTTTTTGCTTAATTGTTTGTGTAAAATCTATTTTAATTTTTTTAACTTACTTTCCAGAGGGGGGAAGAACCGCTACTTATTGTTTTGTTAATTATTTCCTGGTGTACCTTTGTACAAATATTTTCAAAAATCCGCTGGAGACAGTCTATTTCGTTTATCAATTTTCAACAAAGGCGGAGACGTCCCGCCACAATTTAACTTACCTAATTGACTATACACCTTTTCCTGTTGACAAATTCCTTTTTTTTATACCCGTCTAACAGCCGACTAATTTTGTATTTCATTTTGAGCCGATTAAGTAACTAACTCCTCATTCTTAATTAATCTTTTATTTTAGGAAGTCACTTTCAGCTTTGTTTATACAAGGAATGTGAAAAATCACTATTCTACTTAATGTTTTCCACAATTTTCTTAATTTTACTAATTTTGTTTTCCTTCGTGTATCGCTTTGCGCAATACAACCCCTTCCTATGTATCTTTGCAAGTTATTGAAGACTCTGCTTTTAGATAAACCACATCAGTCTTCCAAGACATATTTCTTTTTCCTACAAGGTCTCTTAAAACCGCCAGATTCCGCCTTATCTAAAAGTGCATTCCTTCGTTCGGTTGCATATTCAGCCCGAGTATTCTAAAAGTTCCTTGACTATTTAAATAATTTTAACTTTTCTATTATGATGTTCACGATTATATCTCTTTCTCTTTTATTGCTAATGTTTTCTACTATAGTCTAATTGAAATATTTCTCCAACTATCTATTTTTTCTTTATTTAGTGCCCTTCGCGTTTTTCTTAATAAATCTTATCGTCAATTGACGCGTTCTCTGTCAACGTGAATAAATTCCGAACTTGTAATCTATTTTTCTTCGAAGAACACCACTTGCATCTGTTCAACGTTTCGTCATAACCTTGATGTGATTTCACTCGGAGTCTAATTTATATTTATCACGCAAGCTGATAATGGACACTTGGTGTAGGTTTATTTCAGTCATATAACGAGTGCAAGCATTTAAATGCAACGACTATTCCAATGATTTTTTAGTAATAATTGTCCTGGTTTCTTTCTGATTCCCAAGGTTCCCTACTTTAATTTTCTTAAATATTATTCTCATACGCGTTATTATACTCGAATTTCCCTTGTTATGAATAAATAGTTAATTTCTTTCCTATTTTTGATGTTATCTGACAGTCCGGTGACTACAAAGATCCAACAGGTCCAATCTACATATTACGATATTTGAATCATTTTTAAATTTTCTTTTTATTATTCATGATTGTTTATTTTTTCTCTTTTTAATTTTTTCTACGGTAGTTTATGCATTATTTTGTTTCAACTAGTTTCTTTCGCAGTTTTTGACCTTACCTTACCACAAACAGTTTCCACTTATTCTTGGACGTGATCTTTGTTGCCTACCCACTTAGGGTCTTAGTTTTTTTTACATTTCTCTGGAATATATTCATTTTGAGACGCATTAGTACTTTCGTAAGTCCGAGTGCATCTCATAAAAGCATAGTCAACCTAAAAAACCCTTCTTTTTCTCTTCTTGTATGCCAGAAACCCTGGCTAATAACGATGATTATCGTTTTGACTTCTTTTTTTTCTTTATACCTTTTAAGAACGTTTGAATTTCCAGTAATTTACTGTTAGTAAGGTACTTAAGGCTACTTTCCATTAAAATTATTTCCTCTCTTTTTGAATATAATGTATTTTTAATTATGAATTTCTTCGAACTAAACATTGTTCACACACACATTATTAAATAATGCTCTGTCGTTCTATACACAAGTTTTATATTTTATATACCATATTTCTATCCTATATACAATTTTAAATTTATATAGTAATTTTAACGATAGTTTAATGTTTCTTGGTCACCTTCGTAAACCCAATTATGAAGCTCTCTTTTTTTTACCAGATTTATTCTGTATTATTAGTTAATTAATTGAATTTTTCCCAGGCCTAGGGTTCTTTCTTCTTATAATGTTTTGATTTTTGCCTGGAAGGGGAGATGTTTATTATTATTATATTATTGTTTTGCAAAGCATGGGTAAATTATGATGCTTGAAGGTCGGTTCCTAAAATTTTGGCTTTATTTGTTCGCCTGAACCAGCCTATTGGTGAATAGGTATATAGTGGCAGGCTTGATTATATATTAGTTTAAGAATTTATAAACATAATGAAAAATTATCATCTCTGACTGGGATTCGAACCCAGGACTCTCTGCTATCCAGGCAGATGCTCTACCAACTGAGCTACCTGAGACGACTCCCAATTGAAACGACAATTCTTCATATAAGATGGAAATAATGTTAACAACTGAAGTATACTAATTATTTGCTATTTGGATTAGCGAACAACCAATTTATACATAGCAAATAATTAGTATACTTCAGTTGTTAACATTATTTCCATCTTATATGAAGAATTGTCGTTTCAATTGGGAGTCGTCTCAGGTAGCTCAGTTGGTAGAGCATCTGCCTGGATAGCAGAGAGTCCTGGGTTCGAATCCCAGTCAGAGATGATAATTTTTCATTATGTTTATAAATTCTTAAACTAATTTGATGTATTTCTGTGATTATCACAATTAATTTTCATTTACTATTATTAAAAATTTCCTATGGAAGAATATTTCTAAAAATCTAATTCAGCTGTGATAGTTGGTAAAAATGAGTCGCGGATTAGCGAACAACCAATTTATACATAGCAAATAATTAGTATACTTCAGTTGTTAACATTATTTCCATCTTGTATGAAGAATTGTCGTTTCAATTGGGAGTCGTCTCATGTAGCTCAGTTGGTAGAGCATCTGCCTGGATAGCAGAGAGTCCTGGGTTCGAATCCCAGTCAGAGATGATAATTTTTCATTATGTTTATAAATTCTTAAACTAATTTGATGTATTTCTGTGATTATCACAATTAATTTTCATTTACTATTTGATTATATATGTATTATTATTATAGTTTAAACTTCAGTTGCGATGAATGCATTCTTTATGTTTTTTTTTGTTGTATTTATTGGCGGGTATGGATGTGTTCTGCCCATGACAGGTCTAACTTTGTTGCCAGTTTCGACCTGGTGCATTCTCGTTTTTATTTTTTCTCGCTCTCATTTGAAGTTGTTTTTCTATCCTTCGGGATTTGTACGTGGAACGAGGCCTCAATGTACCACGTACCGGAAAGCGTCTACGAATTTGTGTGAAGGGCTTTCGAGCCAGAACCGACACTTATGGAGTATAAGTGGCTTAACTTTTATTTAAATATATATACTATGGGTGGTATTTCGTCTTCCTCCCGTGGCAACACCCAAGACAATCTGGAAATCTACGTTTATGTATTGAATGTTTAATTTTGTTTTTCTTTTTACAGATTTTCCTAGCAGCGACCTAGCAGTCATACCCGTTGTGACCACGGAAGTTGACTCTTATTCAGTGACAAAACTTCATCTGTCACCTGAAATTCACTTCGAATAAATCGGCACGGTACAACCCTTTAGTTATTTAATTTACATTTTTTAAATTGTTTACACTATTTGTTTCCGAAACTTATGGAACAAATGGAACTTTAATTTCTGTACTTTGTTACCCTATTATTCGATATTCTGAACTCCCTTTTCTAAATTATGACCGTTGCCAATTTTCATAGTTTTTATAATTTAAAATAAATAATTTTTCCATATATTTATTCTCCGCCTGTGACTATTTAGTAATAACTACACCGAGTTTTATCTATTTTCTATCGCTGTTCATCTCCAGAAATGTCTTGGTTAAAAACCCTACAAAATTTTTCTTATCATCTATAAGTCTTATACTCTAATGGGAACACTTGCGTGAAATGCTTCACATGTTCTCGATTCATATGCTAAATGAATCACAGAAATCCACCCACCACCACTTTTCTTTTCAAATAAATATTCAAAGGTATATAATAATATACTTTTGAATATTTAGATTTTTGACAGCCCTTATTTTGACATCTTGCTGTAACCAGTAAGACAATTTAATCACTGATCAGAGATCACCCCTTTCTTTTTTTTGTCTTCACCGACATTACAATCGATCTAAGAAAGTTGTAACAATCAATTACATCTTTCTTAATTTGTCCTTTTTCGTCGCAATTGCAAAGTATTGGATGAATTACCTACATGTATTTCACACTTTTTTTTTATGTACTTTTACAATCTCTCTTAAACAAATTAACTGAATTTTTATGTCGTTTATGAGATTCACCTGTTTTATTATTATGTAAACTTTGCACTTGCCACGTTCAACTATTAAACCCAACCATAGAATTTAATAATTGAACAACTCCGATAACCAAGTAAATAGTATTGTATTGTAATGCTGACACTTTCTTTCGCAATTTACGGTTTATATTTTATATTATTACTTCTAAATTTAATTTTTTCGTTTATGAAAGTTATTGTCAGTACTATTTCTTTATTGACACGTATAAGTGTGGATGTAGTGTCACATTACTATTCTGTTCCACGAATTTATATTTCATGAATCTTGTATCTTATTTATAACACTCACGATATTTCTGTTCAGATCTGTTTTTATGTACGAACTTATTTTTCTTTATTTATCACTTTTCATGTTTTTGTATAACCGATATTGAACTATTACCTTTTTTTGACACTTGCTATGAACGCGGACGTATCTTTAGTTTTAGTTAATTGTATTTTTAATCATTTTTTATGTTTTGCTTTGCTTTACTTTAGAGTCTTATATTATATACTGTTCAAGTACGTTCATTGAATTCCTCAGATGTTCACTTTTCTAATTTTTTTGTTTTTACATTGTTACTTACTACGAACTGTTTCTTTCTTTGCCTGCATGAATGGATCTTCCATCGGCATTGGCTAAACGCTAAATGGTTTTCAACTGGATGCACACTATGGCTGTTCCAATTGGTTTCTACCGACCATCACCTATGGTTCGAATATGAGCATAAGCTCTCCAGATGTGCTACTTTATATTACACACATCCGATGCTATGAATATGAAACAATAGCTTTTATGGAACCTTTCGCCAACAACCGACTCATTGTGCCACTATGGTAGCATCAACTTGCTTCGCATCGATGCCATACACACTTTGAAATTCCAGGCAAAGCAGTTCTCATCTTTAATCCTGAAAACGTCTTTCGAAACAGTCAGTAACATTATTATTACACTATTCATTTTTCTTATGTTTAATATCTTTTGTAATCTGAACCAATCTTTAAACGTACTCTTACTTAGATATTAGTATCGTCATTTTATTCTGTATTCTCCGAATTTGGGAATCACCATCTTTTGCTGCCGTTATGCTCATCTTTTTGGATACCTGCTTCATCGACACTACCGCCCACACCGCTCTTCCGTCGAAGAGGGGGAAAGTGTCACAAACGGAAATATTTATACTTAAATATTTTATTCAATACTCAACATCTCTTCCGTTTGTGTAACATAAAGCATGCAAGGCCACATTTAGTTGCCTACGCTAGTTCAGCAGCTGCGATGCCACCTGCAAGGTCTTCTCAGAAGCGCGCCGGCTTCGCCCACCATTGCATCCGTTGGCATGCAATATCTACGCCTACTTCCTCCGTCGAGGCGAGGCATCCCACACGATGTGCATGCAGGTGCACATTCCTTCAAGAGAATTCACCAACACTTCCGCACAGCTGCAGCGTCGTACCAGGCACAGGCAGCGCGCATGCAATCAACCCACAAACTTACCGAGAACTTCTGCCTACGGATTCCAACTACGATACGAATTACTTCCTCATTCGGCAGTATATAACCAGCTTGCTTGAGCTATTCAAACCAGTCAGTTTCCATGACTCCGACACTACATCTACAAGCAAGCTGGTGAGTACTCTTTTAATTATATAAATGCTTAGTGCCTAAATTGAGTGGGCGGCGCTTAATCGCCCACTCTATGCAGAATTTATGGGGAGTTGTGTCCAGGCTTCCCCGGCTTAGTTACCAGGAGGTTATCTCCTACATGCTTAGTCTGTAGACCTAGTGCTGAACAGGGTTGGTTCCCACCTTCCCTGTATTGTAGTAGTTTAGGAGGACATATACGTCCTCACCATATGTCAACATGTAAACCTTTTGTACTCTGTTTATTGTCAACATGTAAACCTTTTGTACCCTGTTTATTGTCTTAGTATATAGTTGTTGTTACAACTTGTGTTTGATTCATTTCTACCTCTGACTACGTTCCCCAGTCACGCAAACCCCACGTGACACTATTTTATTTATTAAAGTGTCATAACCTTTTTTTGTCTAAAGAGAGTGTTATTCAAATAATCCATCAAAATCCTAGAGTTGAACACTGATCTGAGTGTTAACACCAACTTCAGTTTGATCCACAATGGCGAAATGGTATGCAGGTGTTAACACTGGGATTAAACCTGATGTCAGTGTCAATCCACATTGGTGAAATTGGGCATGAATGTTACCAGATTTGACATTCCGTTTTTCAATAAATCTTAAGGTAAGTACTCACAGCAGCGGATGTCATACGATTGGTCGGTTGGAGTAAAATCGACTATAACCGACCAATCGTATGACATCCGCCTGCGGATCCGCTGCTATGAGTACTTACCTTTAGATTTAATTATAATCATGAACAAAGATATTCACAATTCAACATTAATTTGATAATAGACATTCATGTTCTGTAAAAACGATCATATTAATATACCTACGCAATTTTTTTACTTTTAAACACTTTTTATAAAATTTTCGTAACAGCAAGCACGCAGTAATTTTTTGTTTATTAAAGTTTGGGTCAGGTTTGCTCCACGACGTCGCTACTATTTGAAATAGAAGTAGTATAGCTATGCGGGTTCGGGGACAAAATCCCATGTTATTTCTTATGAAGGTATCAAAACGCCGAAAACGTGACATCCAAGGGGTTCGGCGGCAAAATCCCATGTTATTTCTTATGAAGGTATCAAAAACGCAGAAAACGTGACATCCAAGATGGCGGCGGCTACGCATGCGCGTGTATGGATCAGTACATATCTTCCCGCTAGATGTCAGCATGGGTGTGGGGTTGAGTGTAGGCGGGAAAAAGGTGAATGTGATCCTCGGGGCCTCACTCTGGGCCCCCCCTGGTGTCGATAGCGGTGCGTCACGTAGGGCCCCCTTGTGTGAAAGATGTCGGCGTGCGCGTGAACGCGGCCCGGGTTAATTAGAAAAATTTGTCGCGGCGTTACGTGGCCGGTTGGGGGGTATTCCAGTGGCCTAGTGGACCAGTGGCATAGTGGGCCACTGGGCCGTTGAAAGGGGTTTTCTTATTATTCACGAGTAGTTAAGGTTCACGTTGCAAGTTTATGTTGATGAATCACTCATGTTATATAATTTGATAAGTTTATGAAGAATAAAACATAGATACAGTATACATGCTTTTATTTTATTTAACTATTATACATTTCAAACTTAAATATAAACTTAACTAATGTTTCAATATGCTTTAAACATATACAAATATATACATAAATGTGTTTCACTACATGTTATTATACATTTTTAAAAATTCTACTCTTGTGATAGTTCCATGATGCGCCTATATCCCCAAGGTAAAGTATTATATGTATCTGGTATAACATAGCGCTTGTCGTCGTGAGGACTAAGCGCAATTTTGGATTGCAAAACAGTTGAAACCTGATGTTTATCTGACTTAAATAATTTTTGTTGAACAAATGTTTCTATACAAATATATACATATACAACTATATACAATGAACTATACTATGAACATATACATAAATGTGTTTCACTACATGTTATTATACATTTTTTAAAATTCTACTCTTGTGATAGTTCCATGATGTGCCAATGTCCCCAAGGTAAAGTATTATATGTATCTGGTATAACATAGCGCTTGTCGTCGTGAGGACTAAGCGCAATTTTGGATTGCAAAACAGTTGAAACCTGATGTTTATCTGACTTAAATAATTTTTGTTGAACAAATGTTTCTTTGTTTTCCTTCAAACAATTTATATAATCATCGAATGTAATACAGTTTTTAACTATATGTTTTTTAACGCCCTTAGCTTTCTTTACAGTTTTCTTATTTGTCAGAACCTGTTGAATGTCCGCCTCGCTTTTACCCGCCCGCACCATTTTCTGCAGATCTAACATCTCTTCATCTTCATCTCTAAAGACCTTCATTGAGTACATCTTAGAGCGAAGGCCTACGAAATGTGTCATCACATTACCGGCGTTCTCGTCCTTCATCATACCCAATACTTTTTTATTTACACGCGGTATGTCATAGATGTTATCATCGGGGTAGTCACTAGTATCGAAATGTTCATGAGCGTCTTGTTTGATTACTTCATATAAATTAGATGTTTCTACTGCATATACAAGAGAATCAATGTCTGTATAACAAATTCGTGCCTTGTCACCGAATCGGCTTTTCATGTATGAATAATGAAAATCATAAATCTTTAATTTAGAAATGTCTAATATGCACATACCAACATAAATAGGTTTGTTAAAGTAAACTTCCGTTTTATTCAATTCAATAGCAGCTAAATTTTCCTCGAAAATTGTACTCGATTTAAAAGTTGGTTTTGAAATCAATGCCTCAGCAGCGTATCGTCCCTCCCATTTAGTTACTAGTTTAACGATGGAGTGTTTTCTAATGTTTTCCATCGTCTTACCAAACACAGCGTTGTTCATTAGCTTGAACAGATTCTTTTCGAATTCATTCTTGGCCTGGGTTCTCAACTGTGTGTTAAGATCAATATATGATTTTAACCAATCAGATCGTTTGAATTTTAGAACGCGGTGAATTTTCTTTAATTTCAGTCCATTGTTCAAACATTGTTGTAAATTTCTATAATGTATGACATATCGATTTTTGTCGAAAAGTGTTGCCATTAATTTTGTTTCTTTTGAATTTGGCGGCGTACGATGCTCAGGACAAAATGGAAGATCAGCGTGTGAATCATGAATGGACTGAGGATATTCTAGATTAACCTCAAGAATGTACCTTTCAGGATTATCTGTTGGTGCATTGAAATTGAAATTATCTAAATCATCAGCATCTACCCACTCAAATCCTCCATACGGTAGGTACTGTGACATAGCCCAACCGTATTGGTTATTAATATCAAAGTATATAAGATAATTTTCAGGTTTTGAGGGGTCATATATTGGTATGAATTTATTGTTTGCTTCGGAATAACGTTTCGAGCATTGACTTAACCCACCTCGAATACCACGCTCGATAAATAGAAATTTATCAATATCCGTTAAGAGTTCAAGGTTAATGTTGGTAAACTTAAGCATACAGTCCCACGTGTAGCCAGGCAAAGTAAAATAATGTGCTGGATCTAAGCCATACGTTTTCAAACTGCTAGACCGAAATTGCTCAAATATATCTGCTAAAAGTAGCACATCCGTTTTCAAATATAAATCGCTGTACTCGCCTAAATTTTGACAACCGAAAGAGTCCCATACATGTCTGGCATGTGCATAGCATTCATCAGTTATACTCATATCAGTCACTGAACTATAAAATTTTGATTTGTCAGGTAATTGGGTCTCGTCAAGTTTCGTCCATTTATCGATGTAATCATAAGGGAAGACACCTTTCCTAGTTAGAAGATCAAATTTAATCACATCTAAGACCGGAAACTGTGATTTTAAATTTGGAAACGTGTTTAAATACGAAGCCAAAGTTTCTAGACCGCTTGCTAAAAATCTGAAAGAGTCTATAAATCTGAATTTAACTAAATTGTCTTCTACATTCTTGGTGAATGAGATGTATCGTTCTTTATTAATAGGAAGTAGATCAACACGACCCTCGAAATCTTTAGCTAGATTTTTTATAATAAAGTGACTATCATAACCGCTTAAATTGTGAAAAACTACTGGTATTGTGTGACTATCATTATAGTTAATGTTACAGTTTTCATGGGCGGGGCCTCGATATATATCGGTAAGGTGACAGTGATCTCTCACTCGAATATCATCAACAGTGAATGAACCTTCACATATATGGCATTGTGAAGCGGATTGAAATTCAAAATATTGTTCAGGTGTTAGGGTTTCCATCGGTAGTGGGCAAAGAAACACTGTTTCAACGTTTTCAGCTAACTGTTTCATCTCCTGAGCAAACCATTACTGACAGTCCTCACCACGATAAGCCCGGTAAAAGGACAAGGTAACATCATAAGAGCATTTAACATAGTATGCTATACTATGGGGAATATGATTTTGTACCTTGTTCTTTTTCGTAGTCGGAATCAGCAAGCACTCTAAATCTGCATATACTATAAACGGTACCGGTTCCTTATTTTTATAGTTTTTAAACTGCACATTTGCTTGATCCGTTGTTGGTAGTCTAACTTTACAATCGTTTAATACTTTACAATCTAATTCATGTTTCTTTAATTTTTCTTGTATGTTAAAGTAATGTAAACATCTTTCGCAGAAGAATTTTCTTCTTTTATGTTTGCTTAGCTGTGATGATAAAAGTCGACTTAGATTCTTGATCCACACGTAGTGGAACCGTGGCTTGAAATCACCGGAATCGTCTTCATCTTCAGCATAATACATGTCTTGAATTAGTAGGAGGTTGATGTGTTTATTCTGTTTGTTTTTTGTTAAGTATGCAGGTAACACGCTGTACTTTTTTCCGTTACACTTCTCCAAGATGTACACGTTGATAGACAAATTGTTTTGCTTTTCGAATCTGGGTATTTGTCTTAAAGTCATAGGAAACTGTATTCCCTTCAAGTTTAGGCTAGTAGAGTAGTGAGGGTAACTACTAGTTCTGTTAGCTTTTTTTTTACTAGGTGCTGGATATAATGCTGATACAATAGACCACGCGAAGCAGGCTTCATCATCATTCTTAACGTTTATGCATGCTTCTTTCTTTTTTATTTGATCAGGAAGATCGATATACGATGAACCAAGCTACTGGGTATATTTATTGGTGTTCACTTGTAGGTTTATAATTGTTTTGAGTGTCCAGCCGCTACCGTTTTCCTGATGAAGAATATGAATAATTAGTTTAATGTAACAAACTATTATATTATTAAATTTTATACTTACTTGAAATTCCTCTAGTTGCATTAGTATCGGATCCATAACGTTTTCTACGAACCAGTGGTTAAGATTTGTATCATGATAAATTATTCCATTACTTGTATTTAGGTACTTAAATTCGCAAACTTCCTCAGAGTTTTTCATAATTGCGAACTCTCCACAGAATACTGCGTTTACTTTGAGAGCTATCTCTTTTTTAAATGTATTTTTATGCGACGTCGGAAAAGGCCCGAACAGTCTTCTAGGAATTTTCTAGGATCCTTATGTTTTAAATTGATAACAACTCCTGTTCGTATACGATTTACGAAAGCAGTTTGCACGTCCTCCCATTTAACCCGGTCGCTAGGCTTTTCCTTTCGAGATGTTGTACCTTCACCTACAACTAATAAGGCTTTATACCTTTTACGAAAACCTTTAATTAGTCCGATCGATGATATAATATGTTGTCTTTCTCCAATTTTTAATGTACTCCTTAAAGCAGCGTTGAGTATACGTAACTTCTTATTACAGTCTTTAATTCCTTTTTCTATTGCTCATATATCAGCTTCTAAGTCGGCTCTTAAAAGTGCCGATCTTATTTCGTCAACAAAACAGGAAGCTTTGCTGACAGCCATTCTGAAACAGGAAAAAGATGTTAACCACACAACGGTTTAATAGATACTAAGCAGAAGCTGGATGAGAAATTAATGAGATTTATAAAATTGTCTTCATTGTGTAAGATGTTAACGTTGATGTTTTTATCAAAATTATGCCCTGTGTTGAGTATGTGTTCTGCAAATGTAGATTTACAAGTATTATTATTATATTTAATTGCTCTCACATGTTCTTTTACCCTCTCATTGATGCTTCTACTAGTCATCCCTACATACACCCCTTGGCATTATTGACAGTTCAAACTGTATATCCCTGATTTTTGTGAATTTTCTTGTTTATCCTTATTGTGGCAAAAACTGTTACTTAACTTATTCTTTACTTTAAATGCTGTTTTTGTTGCATTCTTATTGAATATTTGAAACGTAGTAAACGCAGTAAAAGTAGTAAACGTAGTAAACGCAGTAAAAGTAGTAAACGTAGTAACCGTAGTAAACGTGGTAAACGTAGTAAATGGAGTAAACGCAGTAAACGCAGTAAGCGCAGTAAGCGTATCAAACGTAGTAACTTTAGTAAACTTAATAAACACAGTAAACGCAGTAAACGTGGTAAACGTAGTAAATGCAGTAAACGCAGTAAGCGGAAAATATTTTTTTAAAAAGTAAAAATCGCAATTTCATCGAAATTCAACACATACATGCTCATTATTTTAAAATTTGTTAACAAACTTTTCCAGTTTAAAATTATTTAATAGCGTTTACCTGCAACGATAGATATAGAAACTCAGAAATTTTCTAAGTCCTTCAATAAGTTAAAATTTTTAATAACTCTACAACCGTTGGAAATTCGACCAGAATAACATTTTAAGACTCTTTTCCGTACCCCTAGAGCCGTTTTCAGCACGAACCAATCGATTAAACAGACTCCAAAAGGCCTAATAGACTACATTAACAAATTCACTGGGGAATTAAACTATAACTCAGAAATTGTTCTAAGTCCTTCGATAAGTTAAAACTTTTAATAACTCGACAACCGTTGGAAATTCGACCAGAATAGCATTTTAAGACTCTTTTCCGTACCCCTAGAGCCGTTTTCAGTACGAACCAATCGATTAAACAGACTTCAAAAGACCTAATGCCAAAACAAATTTTTCGAAAATTTAAAAATACCGATAGAAAATGATAGAAAATATTTTTAAAAAGTAAACATCGCAATTTTCATCGAAATTCAACACATGCTCATTATTTTAAAACGCGAATGTAATTTGTTAAATTTTCAAATGGGACCCGTCGGATAATCCAATCGTAGAACACCTGAAATGGTCACCACATTGCGTGTTTGCAAACGTGTTAGCACCCATTAGCGATAAAAGTGGTAGAGACGTTTGCGGTTAAAAGTAATCAGATACAACATAGAATATAACGTGAGGGAAGATGTTACCAATCAAGGCGGTAATATTATTAGCAACCTTGTACGAGGGTGTAGTGTACGTTGCAAAACTCCCAGATACAACAGCAGCTTTTATTTCCTATGACTTCAATACGAGTGTTTGGTATGGAATGCAACCAGTGACGTTGCAACAAATGGGAATCTTTAAACACGAGGTCGGCAATAGAACGCAAGAAGTACGATTCAGGGTCAAATTCGTGTACCCAACACACACTAAGGACAGTGAGTGGCAAACCATCGGGAATAGTCCGGTGGAACAATGTAAAGTCAGCAGCGAAACGTGTTATGCTTCTGTGGTGACCTTGGACACCCTGTTAGTTGCAGTAGTGGGTGTAAGCATGGGAATATATTGCATCGCTCGTTATCGTTACCATCAAAGACCATGACCTTGTACCCCACCCGTCAACTCAGTATATAAACGCATATGCAAGAATACTTCAGTAGTACAGCATCATGGATGTGGTAGAGGCAACTGTTTTAGTAACATTCGTTTTTGAGGATGACGATAATGAAATGAGAGACGAAGACCTATATGGTGGGAACGTCGCGAAAACTTTAGACCTCCACAAAGAGGCATTCGTTAAACGCGTCAAAGAGAAGCGTGTTCTTGAAGCTGGTTATCTGGTGTTTGCGCTAGTGACGTTTGCATATTCAATGGACTTAAATGGCGAAAGCATATGGTTGGATGGAAAAGGTGCGACATCGCCGAAACAGTTGGAAGAGCCGTTAAACGAATGGTACGATACAAATATAAAAAGTCCCATCATGACATGTATAGACAAGTATAATGCGGGCAAGTTTCGAACGGAACATTTGTGTCGTATCACCATCTTAACAATGGAGAGTTAAAGTGTGATGTTTATCCGCGTAAAGAACAATGAATCAAGGTGCTGAAACATCCAGCGCATTATTTAGTGAAAATTACGCCGGGGCTTAACGATATATTCCTTAAATAAAAGATAAATGTGCTCTGTAAATACAAGGTTGTAAAATTTGAAATATGCAATCCTCTGATACATCAAAGTCAATCTTAATGTGTAAACAATTCTATAGGTATTGTGAAATGTAGTGAGTTAAATAAACCACATATATGTCCCATTATATCGTTTCATTTAAGACCGATCTCCATCGCACCTAGACATACATTTGAATTTAACGATTAAATCAAAAAACTAAGATTTAGAAGAAAAATTTCATACCATTTTAATTTCAATGAGACTCTTACTTAACTATGAAAGTATGCGGACGAAAGGTGAACCAGACCGCAAGGGCAATAAGTGCAAATACAAGTACAAATGTTACATGTAGTTGAGAACAGAAGAAAGAAAGCAGACGTTGTTGAGAACAGACGAAACAAGGCAAGGTCAACGAGATTGTATTTACACCGAAAGGAGTGGGGGCATAGATATATCTATAACTTCAAGCCGCACCACTCAGCTAGATCCAAACATTTGAAAGCATCATTCAGCTTCTAGAACTACTTCCTCTGCTAGAAATTCGTTTAAAAATTTTTGTAAAATTTTGTTCAATTTTATTAAAAGGATCGAGTGTATTAAGCGGGGATTCCGCCGAAAACGTTAAACAAGTGTTATGTGCTTTACCACCGTCCGAGAACGTTGTGTGTGCTTTGGAATTGGTAGCATTGTATCCGGAAAGAATTCAGTGTGACATCGACTTGCAAAACGTTCTTGTATAGAGATGTGGATGTGTTATAGTTCGCAATCGTGACCTAAGGCTATTGATATTAAAAGTGCAGGAAGAGTTACGCGATCTACGCTTTGATACCGATCACGAAGCGGTCTATGGTTTAGGGAAATATTTTACCGATGAAGAGTGTAAAGAAAGAGTTCTAAAGTTTCAGAAAGGGGTAGACTTGTGTGAATCGTATTTAAAAGGAAATATCTGTATAGATTGCTTGTTGAATAAATTAAATAAGAAAAGTTTGGAATCATTTACGTCTACAATAGAAGAGTTTGTGGATAACAAAAAATGAGCAACCGAAAGAAACGTGTTACGATCAAGGAGGAGTATCATAAAATACATTATTTATTTACGTGGAATTACGCCTACTGACAAGCACGAATATCATTGTGGATGGAAAGTGTTGTAGATCGGTGTCGGTTTCAAAGACGTATCGAGAAATGTGGTGTAGTGTTAAATAGAATTTTAGATATAGAACATAGACATAAAATTTATATTAATCGCTTTAGTAAGGTTTAATTGTAATGCATATTATAAGCTGGCTTTTGTATCTTATATACTATAAATAAAATAACATATTGAGAAAAACGTATATTTTTTATTTCACGTCTACACTACAGAAGTCGTCAAATTTTTAATAAAGCTAATTATAATTATATTAGCGGTTTTTCTAACATTTAGTAACTTTGTGCTAAAAGCGACAACAGCACAATTTCGTTCCTGTTTTTACAAATGATGAATGAAGTTGCAAGTACAGCGTGTTGTTCTGTATATCTAACAAACTAATAAGGTAAGTACATTGTGTTCTGTGATGTAGTGTCATAGAATGGTAACACTTTGTTTTAAGTATAGTGAATTATAGTTTTAATGGTTTATAGGGAGTCTACAATTATCATTTCTACGCAAAAGAGGAATAATTAATAAGTTTAACTTTTTAATAATGCATGGTTATATATTGGTTCAAAAAAATTACATTAAACCTAGTAATTGACCGAAGTGGTCTCATTCACTGGTTTAGCGGCAAAATTTGAAAAATCTTAAATAATATTTATGTAACAACACGAGGTGGGTTTGTTAGTAATATTTCAAATGTATAAATGGTTATGATTTTATGAACCAATATTTGACCGGGTTTTAATGTCTGTCAGAATTTAAATAAAAGCGGTCATTTACTGGATTTATTATTAAATCTAGTAAATACCAACGCTTAGTGGATGTATTACGAATTTATTAATTCCATTTTTATTTGTCAATGGTGGGGTTAATATGACAGTAATTGCCCACTTAAGAGATTTTTCAGAAATATAAATTTATAACTTTGTAAATCTTATCAGTTTTCCAGTAGTTAACCACAAACTACCCAGTGTTTAATCAAATTTTTCCCAGTAATTGGCCAGTGTTATAATATAACGAATAAAATATCAGTTTTATTATTATATCTTTTATAGAGCCGCATAGTATGTATTACATAAAGAAAAACGAACCTTCTTAAAATATCAAAATATATGTATATTTGCCTTTGTTCATACCAAAAGCATGATTAAAACAATACAACTACAATATATGTAGTAATAATTAGTATGTAGTAAAGATCTTAAGGGGTTAGGGAAAGGTCGTGAATGTCGCTTTATTCGATTTATAAATCATTTGAAAAGTTTTTGAAATCTAACGTTGTACAAGTGATTGTATATCAACAAATATTATAATAAAATAGCGAACACCCTTTCAGATATTATATCATTTTCCGTGGCTTAATTTTTATAAATATGATTCTTCTGAAAAAGCTATTTGCTAAGAGACGTAGATGTGTTTATTATGCTATTAAATGTTACCGTAAAATGGGGTGAATCGCAACTAGAGTCTGAATAGCAACAAAGTTGCAGAAAGTTTTTTGTTTTATTGCTCAAGATTGTAATATTTATTTTAGCAATTTGATTTTTTTGTAAATTCCCAACACTTTCGTGAATTAAAATATTAAGTCAGCAGCAAAACTGATTTTATTGTTAAGATTCTAAAATATGTCCCGCTTTAGTTTTAATGCTTTTGGAACATGGAAATAACTTTACTTGCAGAACCTATTTAAAACTTTAAAACAAATTTTAGGGATTGCCAGAAGACACCCACAACATTATTGTAAACTACTTTTGTGTTTGCAAATCGAGGGAATATAAATTAATAATATAATTAGATTATGTGTTCTAATTAAAAACGCTATAATATACATATTAGTATGTTAGATTTTGAAGAAAATAGAAAAGCACACGTCAGTATGTAATAATCGATTCAAATCAATATTCAATGTTACATTCTTAATTTACAGTTTTAGATTTGAAAGTTCTGGTTTTGATCTGCCTTTCTTAATAATTTGTAATTTCTTCACATTACAGACTTTAGTTTTGACGAAATAAATAAATGGTAGAGTAGATCCAATCTGCAAACGCAGAATAATGCAATTCAAATTAAACACATGGTTGATCCAAGAAGAAGAGAAAACTCCGCACCCAATTACACCTGTAAAATGAATGTATAAATTAGTTATTTATTACATAGCACTTGCACTAAAACAAATGAGTAAATAAAATGCGTACTCAATCATAATAATAATAATTTAAAATATAGGGTAAAAATTAAAAATACTTACATGAATTAAATTTTTATTCACCTATATTATATCTGTATTCTGTAACTATCACAAACTTTAACAATCAAATCAATTAATAATCAAACCAACAACCACCTGTATATATGTATATATATATATATAATGTTGCCTAAACGCACGCGTTCTGCATTTAACGTCAAAAAGGAATTTTAAGCGTGGTTTTGATCTGCCTTTCTTAATAATTTGTAATTTCTCCACATTACAGACTTTAGTTTTGACGAAATAAATAATTGGTAGAGTAGATCCAACCTGCAAACGCAGAATAATGCAATTCAAATTAAACACATGGTTGATCCAAGAAGAAGAGAAAACTCCGCACCCAATTACACCTGTAAAATGAATGTATAAATTAGTTATTTATTACATAGCACTTTCACTAAAACAAATGAGTAAATAAAATGCGTACCCAATCATAATAATAATAATTTTAAATATAGGGTAAAAATTAAAAATACTTACATGAATTAAATTTTTATTCACCTATATTATATCTGTATATTTCCTCGAAGACAGTAACTATATATGTTCGTATGTGTACTTGCATGCACAATTGGTTGCTCGCCTAAAAGCACGCGTTCTGTATTTAACTTAAAGGAATTTGAAGCGTTTTAATTTTATAAATTTAATTAGATTTATAATTTATTATAATAATTTATTATAATAATTTATATTGTAAATAATCGCATTTCCTCGAAGACAGTAACTATATCGTATGTATACTTGCATGTAACCTTGGTTACTCAGTAGGGAAAATAGGGGGGTTCTAAAACCACCTCCCACTCCTCGAGTAGGCAATCAAGTATACATATGAACATATGGGTTACTGAATGCGATTATTTAATGCATAACGTTATATAAATTTAACTACCGTAATTAAATTATGTGTTATATTAATAATGTGTGATATTAATTTTATATTAATTGAAAAGAAGCAAAATTTTAATAAAAAGTATAAGAATTTATTTTTCATTTACTATTTAATTATTTTCCAACATAATCTTCTTTGGATGTTAACATTAATAAACCTATATATTAAAATTTGTTAAAACTGTCGTAATCATTTCTAACTTTGATAAGGTCAATAAATTTAATGTTTGATACATTATTTAGTGTTAGAGATAGGTTCAAGGTCAAGACCTTGAGAATGCGGTGTTGTCATATTGATGACCTTGAGAATGCGGTGTTGCCATATTGTCGACCTTGAGAATGCGGTGTTGCCATATTATTGACCTTGAGAATGCGGTGTTGCCACGTCTAGGTGACAGAGATAGATTCAAGGTCACCATTTGCTGACCTTGAGAATGCGGTGTTGCCATATTGTTGACCTTGAGAATGCGGTGTTGCCACGTCTAGGTGGCAGAGATAGCTTCAAGGTCACCATGTGTTAGAGAGTTCAAGGTCAAGGTCAGGAGTGGGGGGTGCCCTATTTTCCCTACTAAGATTAAAAGATGCACTTTAGTCCATTGGCATATAATATTTTCAAAAATCTTTCATGTTTCAGTGATGAAGTTTATAAAATAATCTATCAAATATTTTTAGAAAAACCTAAATTTGTATTAATAGTCCAATCTGTCAGAAAAACAGGCCTTGCAAATGATCGGGTAGTTCTGAGTTTTGGGTATGTTTTGTATGTTGGGGTCCTTGTTAGAAATCCAAGTTTACAACCTTGGCGCACCAGTGCCATATTGAAAGACAAATGAAAGTTTCTATTGACATTTCTTTCGGTGTTTAGGAGATATTATAGGAGATATATTACAGTCTTTTTTTAATGCTTTTCCTCTTTTGTCAATTGCGTTTCCCTATTTAGCAAATGACTTTCCAGATTATGAAATGTCAAAGCTATGTTGCAAATGACATTCCCTATTTGTCATTGGAAACACATTAGACACACATTGAAACACAATTGACAAAAAAGGGAAAGCAATAGAAAAAGACTGTAAGATCTAAATTTTCCTCGATTCTTCAATGCTCATGTGCCAAACCCATGATCGAAAGCTTGGTTTTCTAATAAAGGGGCCCAATATACAAAACATATCCAAAAACAAAAAAAACTACTGTACAGATGTACAAGATGTACTAATTTACTGGACACTGAACTATAATGACAAATTAAAGTAATGAAAAAAATTGTTGTTTTACATATTATCGGTCATAACTCGGCCATTTGTTAACCAATTAAAAAAAGAAAAATTTATTAGAAATGAAACAAAATATATTTTTAATAAATGAAGAGAAAGAAATTTTATTTGTTTAGTAAATATCATTTTGAACCGCTGAAACTTCCAAAGAAGAATATTTACAAAATGTGACAAGAAAAGGTTAAGTTTTGGTCATTAAAGTAGTGCAAGGCAACAAAACTGGATGAGGTACATTCAGCAGGCTGTAAAAAAAACTCGAAGTAATGAAAAAATTCTGCAGGTATTGAAGAGTCTTTATTCTTTAGTATCAAACCGTTTATATAGGTAGGAGGTCTTGTATAGGGGAAGAGGGGGAACAGTGTTACACAAAAAATATTTTTTGAGATAATTCAGAAACAAATAAAAATTTAAAAATTTATTCTCTTCCTAGTTTAAGAGTTACAAATCTTGTTTCAACTTTTACACCTTTTTCGACAAATTTCGCCAATGCACGCGTCATTATATCATTTACTAGGAATCGAGAAATTACATGCGGAATGACATTTGTTAAAATACACCGAAGAATCTTGATCTTTTAGCATTTTGATTCATGTAATAATGTAATAATTTTTTTTTCTATTTCTTATCGATATCTTTTTAGATTTTTAATAATTAATTTTATTTATACTTTTAATTTCTTTTTTAATAAATAAATAAAAATTTGTTCTGACATTTTCCTCTTTTTTCCCTTAATTTTAATATTACAGGAATCTGTTTCAATTTTAATGAAATCTGTTACATTTTTAACTTTAAAATTAGGACGAAAAGTTGCCGCTCCATGAGATCCCTGTTTACTAACGGTTTAATTATAGCCCCTCTATTAGTAGTATAGCTATGCGGGTTCGGGGACAAAATCCCATGTTATTTCTTATGAAGGTATCAAAACGCCGAAAACGTGACATCCAAAGGGTTCGGCGGCAAAATCCCATGTTATTTCTTATGAAGGTATCAAAAACGCCGAAAACGTGACATCCAAGATGGCGGCGGCTACGCATGCGCGTGTATGGATCAGTACATATCTTCCCGCTAGATGTCAGCATGGGTGTGGGGTTGAGTGTTTAGGCGGGAAAAAGGTGAATGTGATCCTCGGGGCCTCACTCTGGCCCCCCCCCTGGGGTCGATAGCGGTGCGTCACGTAGGGCCCCCTTGTGTGAAAGATGTCGGCGTGCGCGTGAACGCGGCCGGGCGGCCCGGGTTAAATAGAAAAATTTGTCGCGGCGTTACGTGGCCGGTTGGGGGGTATTCCAGTGGCCTAGTGGACCAGTGGCATAGTGGGCCACTAGGCCGTTGAAAGGGGTTAATTTGAAAAATTTGGCGGTTGCCTGGCTGCTGTAGAATCAAATAATAACATATAGGCTAATATACAGTTATCGTTCTCATACAGGGGCGTACAAGAGAAAAATATGAAAGAGGGCTTGAATTAAATGCTATAAATCAGACCAGGGGTAAATATATCTTAATACTCACCCTGCTTCTACGTTTATGAATAGTTTTCATTCCCTTTCTTTATTATTAACATATTAATTTTACTCTCATTAAATTGGAATGTATGTGTAGGAGAGAGAGATAGTAAGATCCTTCTTAAATGATACAATATGTAGTATAAAGGTTTATATCATATATTTATGCATACTACATATGCAATTCATAGACTAAAAATAGAATAATTACATAGGTATAGGGTTACAGACTTATATATATAATACAAGTTATACATGTAAACTTAACTAGTTTCCAAATTATCATTATTAGAAATCCTTTAATTTTCCCAAGCTAAGGTATTTATACATATCACATATACAATTTATAGATTAAATAAAATAATTACATAGGTAGAGGGTTTATATACACAATTATACAATACAAGTTATACATGAACACTTAACTAGTCTCCAAATTTTCATAGTTAAAAAACAATAAAGGGTTCTAGGGAAAAGAAATTCTAATCACACAGAAACTTTTGATGATTCTTTTTTGATAATTGAGAACTGATTAATCTACTTAAGTTTTTAATTAAGCAATGATGAGAATTACCCTCATTGTCGTCTATTACCAGTAAGTTTACATGCTATTGACGTCTGTTTTTTGTAAAATGTAAAGGACCAATAACTTCAAATTCTACTTTAGAATTGTCATAAACTGTATTAAGCCCGTATACGTTTACTGATATATTATTTAATTTTTCAAATTTGTGAATATCCTTTAACTTAATAGGAAATTCCAACCCGTTAAAATTTAGTTCATTCTCGAATATTTTATATTTTATAACTCGCTGAGGGTTTTTTTCCGACGGGTGTATTGCAGCTAAAATACTCCACATGAAACACTTTTGATCATAATTTTGAATGTTTATTACAGCCTTCTTTTGCTGGATAGGGCCCGGAAGTGGTATATATGAGAAGGCTTTCAGGGGATTGTATTTGTTGATATTCAATTCGATAAACAGCAGGTTTTTTAATGTCCACCCGCTCTCTTTCTGTTGAAATTCACTTATTTTATTATCTACTTCATCCGTAAAATGGTTGTATGCAAGATCTAAGTCTGTTGAACAGTCAAAGTTTTTAAATTTCGTATTTTTTAAAAGTAAAGATTTTTTACGGGCTAGCCCGTTATGAAGTCCGCATAAGTTTTTACGGGCTGGTTATCATCAATACTATATAGCAACAAACATGTTTATTTAAAACGTTCATATATCTCTTACGTATTGTGCTGTACTGCTTCAGTAAATGAAAGAATTATTTATTAACGATTTCAGAGTCAGTATACCATAAAACGTTGTATAATGCTCGACCGTTACACGTACCCTACGTGCTCGCACGTAAAGTTCTAAGTAACGGTGTTGCAATTATTATTACGGGTAATGCTCGTAGTTTGCTTTAATAACAAACATTTCGATTTTAAAATGCCTTCTTATTAAAACGTGCTTATTAGTAATGTGGACCACACTTAATCTCGCAATAAACAAGTAAAATTCTCATTGACTAAAGTTTAACTAAATCCATTAAACACGTACATAAATCAATTATACTTAAGCAGGGCCGTCTAATTTATTCAAATTATGTTCAGATGTCGTGAGCTGTTAATTATAAAGGCTTATGGATTTTAGGTAGTAATAGGAATAAATTAACAAGATAATGGGCGCGACCCAAATTTTAGATGTTGTCATTTAATAATCAAGCAAGAATTACCATTTCGGAAACAGATTCTCCTTTAGCATACAGTAAATTAGTCGTTCATAGCTGGCGATGTTTTCAAACTGTGATATATTCCGTGAGTAAGACATCAGCAATTTGTCGTCCGACTATAGCAGAGTATTAATGTTGAATTTTGTATATTGAAGTAAATCAAAAAGTAAATAAAATAATAAAATCTATTACACAATACAAACACTAGTAATTGTTGATAAATAAAAAACCTATTCGCATTATTACTTTTTTTTACATAAACACCTACATGGTGTTCCGAAATATTAAAACTAGTCACAAATGATTAACCAATAATTTGAATCTGATAAATCTGAATAACTCTAAACAGTAAACATTTATAAGCTAGAGTTCATTCAGTGATGTCCTTTAGTCTGTACTGGCTGCGCAAAATACGCTTACACTACTAACTCGCACACAATGCTCTGCTTTTACACAAAACACTACATAAGGTCAAACGGCTTGGTCCTCTTCAGTCTTCGTACAAGATGTTGGTTATCTGCAACTAAAAAACTAAAAAAAAGAATCTAAGAAATCTGTCAAAAACTCGATGTATTGCACGTGCTGAAAGTATTGAAGCTGTAAATAATTCCTTAGAGGAAATACTAGACTTGCTTCATGAAATAGCAGATTCAAGCGACAATCAGGGGTCAATAAAGTAGTCAAAATTAAAGCATACGGACTTATAAAAAATCTTATCATTCGATGTCATTGTGGCTTTGATGTTTATGAAGATATTACTGACAACGAATATTGAAGCCTACATAAAGAACCTTGCAGCCTATATTTACTATTTTCAAATTACCTGCAAACAGAGAAAATGCTACCTTAGATAATTTGACTGCAGTTTTGCAAATGTTTATTTATTTATTTATTTTTGGGTGAGGAATCGGGATGCCGGAGCATCGTTTGTACCTCATGGCACCGATTACTATGACCATTTGGCCGACCCTACTAGACTTTAGCGGAATCTGGGAGAATTCCACCCCCAGTAGGGATTTTTATCGTGCCAAACATGGCATTGACACGGAACCTACAGTTTTACTTCCTATCCAAGAAGAAGGCATGTTTTTAATTTTTCTCCGCTATGAAAAATTACCAGCTCAGCTAGGGAAAAAGTTTTCTGGATCAAGAAAATACACCTACTGTGTTAGCCCTACAATCCAAAATTAAGATTTAACTGGATAACTGTGCAGAATGCAAAAATATGAATGAGATAATAATTACAAAAACATTTCAGTTAAAACACCTTAAGCTAACATAAATGTTATTTACAATTTGTACTAATTCAATTTACATTAACAGCTGGGTATAGCATGGCAACAAAAGAACGCAAGTTCAAATTAAGTATTTTAAGTTTATAAAGTATTTTAAAATTAATCAAAAATGATATTAGGTTTAGAATGGGCAATGAACGCTTACGAGATATTAAAAGTGAAAATGATATTACAGACTCGCGTTGATTTGAATCAGTATGTAAATCTTGGAGAATATTAGAAAATAGAAGAGTTAGTTTAAAACAAAAATATGATTGTGTACAATACTAGATGTATCATATAATGTTCAGTACAAATAAAAATTTTTCTAGCCCACCACCCAAAAGAAAACCTCCTTCGGTTCGTCCCTGGGTTTCTCACAAGTATTAGTGAGCATATGTTTCCACAAATTGCCTTTTTCCAAGCATTTATAGTCACATATATTACATGAAAATGGTTTCTCGCAAAGTAGGAGTGAGCATATATGCTTTCAAAAGTTTCCTCTTAGTAACATTTATAATTACACTAACATTATACATTACATTTAAAAGGTTTCACATCAGTATGAGTGAGCATATGCTTTTGCAAACTTCCTTTTTGTGAGTATTTACAATTACATATATTACATTTAAATGGTTTCTGGCCAGTATGAGTGAGCATATGTTGACACAAATTCCAGTTTAACGAGCTTTTATAGTCACATATATTACATGCAAATGGTTTCTCGCCACTATGAGTGAGCATGTTTTGTGTGAGATTATTTTTGCGTGAACATTCATAATCACATATACTACATTTAAAAGGTTTCTCACTAGTATGAGTGAGTATATGTTCCTGCAAACTCCCTTTTCGCGAGCATTTATAATCACATGTAAAACATTTAAAAGGCTTCTCGCCAGTGTGAGTGAGTATATGTTCTTGCAAATTTCCTTTTTGTGAGCAATTATAATTACATATATTACATTTGAAAGGTTTCTCGTCAGTATGAATGAACATATGCTTTTGCAAATTTTGTTTTAGTGAACATTCATAATTACATATATTACATTTAAAAGGTTTTTCACCGGTATGAGTGAGTATATGTTTTTGCAAATTTCCTTTTTGGGAAAAATTATAATTACATATATTACATTTAAAAGGTTTCTCACGAGTATGAATGAGCATATGCTTTTGCAAACTTTGTTTTACTGAACATTTATAATTACATATATTGCATTTAATAGGTTTTTCGCTAGTATGGGTGAGTACATGTTGTTGCAAATGCTGTTTTACCGAGCATCCATAGTCGCATATATTACATGCAAATGATGTCTCACCACTATGAGTGAGCATATGTTTTTGCATATTTTCTTTTTGTGAGAATTTAGAATTGCATATATTACATTAAAATGGTTTCTCACCAGTATGAGTGAGCATATGCTTTTGTAAATTCCCTTTTTTTGAGCATTTATAATTATATCTATTACATTTAAAAGGTTTCTCGTCAGTATGAATGAACGTATGCTGTTGCAAACTTTGTTTTAGTGAACATTTATAATTACATATATTGCATTTAAAAGGTTTTTCGCCAGTATGCTTAAGCACATGCTGTTGAAATTGCTGTATTAAAGAGCATTTATAGTCGCATATATTACATGCAAATGGTTTCTCACCACTATGAGTAAGCATATGTTTTTTCAAATTTCCTTTTTGTGAGAATTCATAATTACATATATTACATTTAAATGGTTTCTCGTCGGTATGAGTGAGCATATGCTTTTGCAAATTCCCTTTTTGTGAGCATTTATAATTACATCTATTACATTTAAAAGGTTTCTCACCAGTATGAACGAACATATGCTGTTGCAAACTTTGTTTTAGTGAACATTTATAATTACATATATTGCATTTAAAAGGTTTTTCGCCAGTATGAGTGAGCATGTGCTGTCGCAAATGCTGTTTTAACGAGCATTTATAGTTGCATATATCACATGCAAATGGTTTCTCACCACTATGAGTGAGCATATGTTTTTGCAAACTTCCTATTTGTGAGCAATTATAATTGCATATATTACATTAAAATGGTTTTTCGCCAGTATGAGTGAGCACATGCTGTCGTAAATGCTGTTTTAACAAGCATTTATAGTCGCATACAGTATATGCAAATGGCTTCTCACCACTATGAGTGAGAGTATGTTTTTGCAAGCTTGCCATTTGTGATATGTGTGTGTGTGTGTGTGTGTTGCTCATATGCAGTCACATATATTATGTACGATTGTTTAGTAGCATCGATGCCAATGATTTTATAATTGTCTTAGAAGAGAATTTATGAGAACATAGGTTATACCTACATCTAAACTTCGAAATAGTTTCCTTTTTTAAATTTTTGTTATTCCTAGGAGCTTTGTTAAAATGATTGTTGAGTACAAACTTAATTAATCTTCCTTTCTAAGTGCGGTGAAATAACTTTGTACCACTAAACATGTTGATCATGTATTTGATGCGTTTTTTTGAATAAGTCTCTTCTTTCTTTCTTCTAGTATAAATACTCCAACATATCTTGTAAGCGTGGATAATAATAATAAGTGAATGGGAATTTACAACATATGCTCGTGGATAATGATGAGAAACCATTTGAATGTATTATATCTAATAAGAAAAGCCCACGAAAAGTACAGTTGCAAAGGCAGCTGCTTACTCACTGAACTTAGCTGCATTACATACTTGGTAATTGGATTATTTCACAGTAATGGTAATAGGATTGCCGGTTATTGTAATCAAGTAACTAATTGGAGATTCAATTGATATCTTATACTTCCTGTTGATTTCATGTGTTATTATAAATAATTGCTAGATAACAATGCAATTTGTTTTTGTTGTTCTGTCAGAATTTAAACTATACTTATTTTCATAGTTTATAAGTAATATAGGAGGACCTCCCTAATAAGGGACATGGATAATACTTGAGAGATGATGCTTAGGTATTGAAAACTTAAAGTGTGGAAGGATAAATTAAATCTTAATGTTTTACACACACATACACACAACATAACAAATTCAGACTATAATATTTTCCCTACAATATGTAAATAGTTAAAAAAATAGTTTTAAAAAGTGGACAAGAAAGTTGGAGATAGAGAGCACTTTCAATTATTTCTGATAACAACTGTGAACATAATGTGTTATATCAGTATGAATGTGGATTTTCTATAACTGCTCAAAAAGCAAGGCAGCAATTAGGGTTCTGGCATTGCTCTACATGTATGTACGACAACCTGTTTAATTATTGATACTAAAGTTGATCTGATCAGTTAGTCAATAATAAGTTAAATCAACAAATTTAACTAATTCATTGGGTTGTATACTATCTGGGGTCAATCATTTGCTTTTTATTCTATATGTATGTATGCGAATCAATAAAGTATAAATCCAAGTTAAACATTTTTATCATGCCTACCATCTTCTTATTTTCATGCAGTACATTACAAATTATAAATAAATGTAAACGTGATATGTATTAATAATTTCTTATTAATAAATATAATAATAATAATTAATACATATCATTAGTTGGCTAGTAGTGTGGTTGCCATGGTCTAAATAAATCAATATAAACAAATAGGTTTGTTAATTAATATGATTATAATAACTATTAATATTGTACTTTTGTATGTGAGCCTTTTGAAAATAAAAATCATAAATTGTCTATTATGTCTGTTTAATCTTATCAACATTCATTTTTTCTAAACAAAGCAATACATATATATTGAGAACTGAAGTGAGGTTTAACCCGGTTCAGAGGAGTAAATCTGGGTCAATAGGATACTGCATGCCACCAGGTACTGTGTTCCGGAAGCCATTCGGATCATCCTATGACATGTTACTGGTGCGAGTCCTGTGATCTGAATATGGCTCTAGAACCTTTACTTTAAAGGGAGTGATGCGAGAAGAATACATAGCCTCTCACTCTAAAGATAATTTCACACTGGTGGGGGTCTATAAAGTATAGACTCAAACAAAGCGCTGTCAAGGGCATACCAGGCATATAACTGGTAGATCGGAGTGGCAAAACCATTAAAAAACCAAGTCCTGCCACAATTGAGGTTGGATTCGATCGGGTGGTGATCCCCAACTCTAAAAGAGTTGTGGGAATGTCCGATGCTGGACGAGGTACCATCTCCTAAGAGAAGGTGTGGTGAGCACGTTTATCGCTCCGGCACTAGCCTGCAGAGTTAGTAGAGGATAGATAGTAACCTCGTCCCCACCAATGAGATATTGGTAGCGTTGCGAAGCGTAGGCCCTGCACGATAATTGAGCGTATCTCAATTTGTGTCTTAGAGATAAGACGGGACGGATATTAAAAATGCAATATTTTTAGTCAAAGACCTAAACTTTATTATGACAACCTGCAGTAAATTGATTTTATCCATTATATTCTCTGAAGTATTGTGAAATGGTTCTTTTTAAAAGCAGTTTGATCAAATTACATATGGCAAAACTGGATCTTATTATTACTACCTATATTATTAAACTGGATACAGGCGTGTAGATGTCTCCGACCTTCCCGCCGGTGATTCCCATGGGCTGCTGGATGGATAATTAACGCAAAAATAGTATATTATTATACGAGTTGTATAAGACGGTCTATTGTAGCACGAGTTGTTTGGGACACGATGCAACGAGAGAAGGTAGGAGTGTTCCAAAGAAAGGCATGCTACAATACGTCTTATAAAACAAGTATTTCTTCTACTTTGCATCATTCATTTTACAGAAATTTGCAAATTCACGCTATTAAAAACGTTGCATTACAATCTAGCGATTTTTTCGTGTAATATGTAGCAAGGTCCGTTGATGCATGCATAATTATATCCAAAGTAAAGGTTATTCCACCCATTTCCACTATTGGCTTTTGAAATGGACTCAAAAATGGCGTCTTTTTGGCGGCAATTTTAATTTGTCATGAATTTGTCAAATCAAATATTTACATAACATACAGAAAGGTTACGAATTTTTTGATTAAAACAAATCAATAATACAATGTATTAACATATTAACAAATAATATTTTTAGGCATTCGAATTATCTTCTGTTATTGAGTAATATTAACTACTACTACTGAATAAAACCACGAAAACATTAACACATTAAAAAATGATGGTCTAAAATGGCGAAGATTTATTGGTTATCTGAACAAAATTTATATGAACAAAACAACAATAACAACTAAATCGAATATTTTAACTGCGATATAACTAATTTATTAATGGTATCCTCCTCAAACAGTATTTGAGTTTCTCTTTTTTGTTATCCAAATATGGCAGAAAGCCATATAAAAGCCGTGGACGGAAATCTAGCTTCTGTAAATGTCTGTACAGAATGGAGTATGATGCCAGTGGATGCTGCAACTATTTTTTAAGCTTTTGTAACCTTTCCAACCAGCTAAAAATTAAGAATATATTAAGTAGGTAATTGAAAATTATCCTGCAAATCGTATTTGTACTGTCATTTTCAAAATTTCCAGCGGCCACATCGGTATTTTTAAAACCTGAAGTGAATAGTGTCTGTTCCTTTTAGAATCTGCATGAGAATGTGCTGTAGTATTATCTTTTAAAGTATATCGAGGCTCTCTCTTTCAATCCTTCCACACTCTTCAATTATTTTAGGCTTTTCTTCAACATATCCAGTATTATTTGATGATTGTGTTTGGAAATTAGATGGCCTGTTTCCTTTATTGCCTTTAAAAGTTTTAATTTTTTTTATTAATTGCAACTACATTTATCTCTTCATTTAATCTTTTACGTTTCTTATTAACTGTAACTATATTAGAAACGTTAAATAACGTAGGAATTGTGTTTCATTTCAATATTTACCATTCATCTTTTCTTCTTGTTTCAAATTGCGTTTCTTCAAAATGGAACTAGGGGAAATGTAAAACGGTAATAAAAGAGTGTGTAATCTAAAGACTATCCTTTCTCTATGCTTAAATTATTTATATTATTTCTACATGTAATTTTATTAAGACTCAAACTTGCTTACTTTACATAACCTTGAGTATTCAGTAATTTCCTATTCTGACTTCTACGCATATCTATAACAAATTTGCCTTATTTTCCTATCTTTTGGAAAAAGAAACATACTCGCACCATTCCGGGAATTGCTAGAATAGTTTGGTGCACTACAACCAGTCATTTTTTGGGGAAAAGACTTCGGCGTTTCACTTATGTCAGAAACTGACAGATCGAACTTGGGCTCAAATATGGCCGTCTCAACTTTGATGAGATGACCTATGTATGTGTACTAGGTATACATACACATGAATGGACCTTGATATGTAGTAACGCTATCAAATGACATTTGAGGTTAAGATGTGTCAAGTTTAAATGTGTTTATATGTAATATAAAATTAATGTTACCAATCTTACAAAACAAATACTTTCAAAAACCAATTTGATAATAAGCTCTAAATCGTTTTTAGTATCACAATGAGCATATTGTTAATGCAAAGTTTAAAAATATCTTTTTGTACTTTGTGTTCACAATGGGCTCATTGTGACACCGAAAACGATTTCATAATAGAGGCTATTATAACATCGTTTTTGGAGACTATTTGTTTTGTAAGATTGGTAACATTTGTTTTATATTACATATAAACACGTTTAATTTTGATACTTTCTAACCTCACAAAACATGAAAAGTCATTTTATAGTGTTGCCACATGTTAAACGCAAAAATCACTAGATTATAATGCAATGTTTTTAATAGCTTGAATTTACAATTTCTATCAAATTAATGACGCAAAGTATAAAAAATAGTATATTATACTTGTTTTATAAGAGGTATTGTGGCACTCGTTCCTTTGGAACACTCCTCGCTTCTCTCGTCGAGTCCCAAACGACTCGTGCTACAATAGATCGTCTTATACAACTCGTATAATAATATACTATTTATTCACAATCATATTGCAATATGTACTCTTTACATTTCTATTATTGTAAAAACCCTGGAAAGTAAGTTATTGTTATAGCAACAGCAAAGGGGTTAACAATTTCCTTCACATGTCTGTAAAACTAACCAGTAGAGTTTTGGCCAACTTTTATTTGAGAATTATTTAAAAAAAGACGTTTTATTCGATTTCAATTTAGGTTTTTATAAATGTATGTAACGCTAAAAATATCTTTTTTTATTTAATATTAGTTTTATTTTTATTTTTCCGTATTTTTTATTAAATAAATACGATGGAATTAATTAATTTCCAATTTTAAAATACTGAGAGCATACATTGTCATCTTGAGGCGAACAATAAAGCCTTACTTAAAATTTCTTTTGATCGATAGAGGGCTGACTGGAATTTATTGACAGTTTACAGAAAATTTATTTTAAACTTTATAATTATTTTTTACTTTGGTTATTTAAACTTAATGATTGCGATACAATGTCATCAGAACTCTGGAGAATTCTGCGAAACTGGAAAAATCTGGAAAACCCTAGAGAACTCTGTAGAATTCTCTAGAACTCTGTATAATTCTCTAGAACTCTGAAGAATTCTGAGAACTCTGGAAAACTAGAGAAATCTGGAGAACTCTGTAAAAGTCTGGGGAACTGTGTTGAACTCTGGAACTCTGTACAACTTTGGAGTACTCTGAAGAACTCTGGAGAACTTTGGAGAACTCTAGAAAGCTCTGCAGAAAACTCTGTAAAACTTTGGAGAACGCTGTAGAGCTTTGGAGAACTATGGAGTGCTCTGAAGAATTTTTAAGATCGGAAAACCTTTATTATTAACTTCCTAATATAATAGTATATTATATACCCAGGGACTAAAGTGCATCTTTAAATCCCAAATGTGAGTTTATTTTCCTCGCTAACGCTCGGAAAATAAACACTTGAGGGATTAAAAGGCACTTTAGTCCATTGGTATATACGCTATTTTTTGCACGTCCTGAAGGACTTGATCGCAAAAATTCAAAATTTCGAAAATTTTTTCCGAAAATTTCGTTACATGTCATTCGGACAATTGAACTCTGCAAACGCCAAAATCACAGTTTCAGGATAATAAATCCTAACATGTACCGCGATTGCTTTTTTTGTTGTTTACTTGCTGTTGTCATGGAAACACTTTACTCGCTCAGGGAGTAAAAGTGCTACTTTACTCCCTCTTTTGGGGGACTAAAGTAGAGCCTTATATATAGGACGTGCAAAAACAAATTTATTGTAAGAAGGCTAAAGAAGTGTTTATATGCTAAAATGAAATAATTTGAAAATCATGGGTTGTCATATTTAACAACAGTTAACTTTTAAATTAGTATTTTAAAATAAAAATCGCACTCTTAATATTAATATTATTAGTATCATTTGATGCGCAGTAATATTGATACCATTATCATTCTTGTAGTTAAATTTGGCAAGCAGGAATTAACAAAAACGTTCAATATAATGTTAAATGCATATATGTTCAAGTTTAGAAACGAACAGGCTGTATGTTTACGTTATGAGACTGGACGATCAGTAATTACATTGGCCAACCGGCCAATGTGAAACCTACTATCCATATCGTGTGAAGGTGGTATTGCACAATATAATCAGTTTTGACTGCAGTTCGGTATACATGGGTTTTAATTAAATGTCGATCAGTAGTTCTAATAATAAATCGAAGGAATATGCTGATCGCGAGAAAAACGATTACGTTTATGATACGCTTTTAAACAAAGACCACAAATATATCCTGAAGCAACACATTCAGCCATTTAAGACTGCTAAATTCATTCCGATGGGCCAGTCCTTAATAACAGCGTTTTCGATTGATACGCACTAATATTGCATTGACGCGAATAAAGTTCTGAAATAGTGCGCGTTAGCATGAACATCGAGCATATAAAAGTAAACTATATCAAACGCGCGTTCACATGTCAAAACATCACACAAAAATCTAACCTCTATTGCGCTTATACACCGTGTCCGCGTAAGTTGGCTACATATGGAAAACTTTGTTATTATTGATTTTATGAAAAACAGTTATTCTTCATAAAAAGTTCTGCATGTTCTAAAACCCAAAATTCAACCATCAGATATTAAATTATATCAGTCGTATCATAATAATTATCATTTTTGTTCAAGAGTAAAGTACCTTCATTTTTGACCATATCGAAAATTTTTAATAAGAAAAGATGTTATGGATTAAAAATAATTTTTAAATATTCAATATTGTTTATTTACAATTACAAAATATTATTTTTACATTTTCTCTGCGATAACATTGAAAGTTTAAGTTTGAAGATTAATACATTATTAATCTTGGAGGCACTTGTCAGTGAACATTTAATATCTAAAAATTTAATATCTGATGGTTGAATCTTGGGTTTTAGAACATGCAGAACTTTTTATGAAGAATAACTGTTTTTCATAAAATCAATAATAACAAAGTTTTCCATATGTAGCCAACTTACGCGGACACGGTGTATGTATCATGAATTTTTTTAATTTTTGGAAGCTCTTTCGTTTGCTTTTTTAATAAGAACTATGTTAATTCATCGTCATCATCTGATGAAGAGGAATAGAGTACGTCTAATAAAAATAACGCTTTATTACAATTTACGCTATTCACATGATCCATGAAAACAAACGAACATAACTTATAATCAGCTGATGCATTAGGCATCACTAGTGGTGTTTTAAGAATCCGTTTCCCCTACACTGCCTGGAGGTCTCTGCGAGCGTGGATGAAAGGGATTGCATATGCAAAGGTATTTGCAATGATTTCGTTTTACATTTAAGTTGTTAAAAGCAATATTTTTATATTTTAAATTATTTATTTTGACTAGTCAAAATACTATTCCAAACTAGGCCAGTACTGTAATTTTTTTTCTGCCAAATACTGCGTAAATATGTAAATAAGCCTGTAGCTACGGCCCTGATTAGGGTATATCTTATCTATATCTTTTTAGATTTTTAATATCTTTTATTTATATTTTATTTATAATATTACAGGAATCTGTTACAATCTTAAAGAAATCTGTTAAATTTTTCACTGTAAAATTAGTACGAAAAGCTGCCGCTCCATAACATCACTAATCTAATAACAGTTTAATATAATAATAAGGTTAATATGGTTAGTATGCTCGTATAAAATGTATACTTTTATCCACCGCATTTATCTACATTTCTGATAGTTAATACTAATTAGTGAACGATCAAAATAATTATACTAAACGAAACGTAAGTAGAAATAATTGGAGAAGTTTCATTATTTCCTTCATAGATATTCTCAAATTTATTTTGTAGTATGGAAGCTTTCCATTTAACGACATCGTAAATACTTGAAAGTTTAAATGATAATACCTTAATAACTGCTTAGTCTAGCTTCAGGTTCACAAATTTTATAGAATTCGAATAACAGGGCAACTATACTTGTTACGAACTTTCTTTTTTTTCTCACATAACCTGTGTTGATCAATAACTCAAATAAAAAATTTACATTAATTGGTTTTGCCACACATCATTTTGCAATCACTATATTGGAAGGTTAGAAACATTTCAGTTCATTTGCTTTTTCATTCTAACCAATTGCTTTATTTATTAATGTTACAAAACATTCCATCTCGACACTGTTTTATTTGTGAAGTATGCCAGACCTTTGTAATATAAGTACATATATCTTTTTCAGGTAGGAGTTGAAAGTAATTTAAATTCATACGTTATGCCGTAACTCTCTAATGCTAATGTCTGTTCAAGTATTTATACTAGAAGAAAGCAAGAAGAAATTTCTTGAATCAAATCAAATACATCATCACGTCTTTTAGTGATCAAAAGCTATTTCACTGCACTCAGGAAGGAAGATAAGTGTTAAGTTTATTTGTACTCGACAATAATAAGCTGCTAGCAAAAAAAATTTAAAAAAGGGCACTATTTCAAGGTTTAGATGTAAAACATGTTCCCATACATTTTCTTTTAAGATAATTTCAGAATCGTGTGCAGCCATGCTAGCATGCTACTCAACAATCGTACGTAATATATGCGACTGTAAATGTTCAATCATAAATATGCAACAAAATAAATTCACTAGTGGTGGTGAGATACCATTAAAATATTTATAATTATGTACCATAGCTTACACAAAGTAAGATTGGAAAAGTACATGCTGATTTATACTGATGAAAGAGGCGTTTTTTAGCGATCAAACTATTTAGTGTTGTGTTTTATCAAATCATTAAAATGTCGCATTCTATCCATGCAACGGTAACATCATACATGAAACTGGTTCCAACAGTTTTTAATTGCAGTGGCCGCATGCATATATTTAAACAAGTGTTGCACCCTAACATTTTGTTTTTGACATTATTGACAGTTGTTTCGTTGTAACTAATTAAAAAAAAGTAAATAGTTTATGATGCAATATAGTATTAAGGAGAATAGTATCAAACATTCTTTATCATTTCTGTGTCTTATCTATTGCACAAGCAATTGAAGACAATTATTGCGATATATACAAAATTAAACTCGGAATACACATCATTTTATAACAAAATAAGATTACCTGCATGTTACACACTTGCAGAAAAGTTTTGTTGATTTCTAAGTTTGTAGGCTACATTTTACATTTCCGATTTTTTGAATAAACCACGCCTATCAAACTGGTTTAAATACATGCATAAATATGATTCATCACTAGAAAGCACCTCATATGAATGTAAGATAGTTATGTGGCTTGAAATGTTCTTGAAAAGGACATCTGTGACAACATATGCTCACTCGTAATACTGAGAAACCATTTGGGGATGTAATATTTATAATTGTAAATTCCCACAAATGGCAAGTTTGCAAAAACACCTCACCCATAGTGGTGATAAACCATTTGAATGTAATATATGTAATTATAAATGCACACATAAAGGAAATTTACAGATGCATATACTCACACATAGTGGTGAGAAGGCATTTCAATGTAATATATGTAATAATAAATTTACACTTAAAGGAAGTTTGCAAAAACATATGCTCACACATAGTGGTGAGAAGCCATTTCAATGTAATATATGTGATAATAAATTTACACAAAAAGGAAGTTTGCAAATGCATATGCTCACACATAGTGGTGAGAAACCTTTTAAATGTAATATATGTAATTATAAATTCACACAAAAAGGAAGTTTGCAGCAGCATATGCTCACACATAGTGGTGAGAAGCCATTTGAATGTAATATATGTAATTATAAATGCAGACGAAAAGGAAGTTTGCCAACACATATGCTCACACATAGTGGTGACAAGCCATTTGAATGTAATATATGTAATTATAAATGCACACGAAAAGGAGATTTGCAAAAGCATATGCTCACACATAGTGGTGAGAAGCCATTTGAATGTAATATATGTAATTATAAATGCACACGAAAAGAAAGTTTGCAAAAGCATATGCTCACACATAGTGGTGACAAGCCATTTCAATGTAATATATGTGATAATAAATTTACACAAAATGGAAGTTTACAAATGCATATGCTCAAACATAGTGGTGAGAAACCTTTTAAATGTAATATATGTAATTATAAATGCACACAAAAAGGAGGTTTGCAGCAGCATATGGTCACACATAGTGGTGAGAAGCCATTTGAATGTAATATATGTAATTATAAATGCACACGAAAAGGAAATTTGCAAACGCATATGCTCACACATAGTGGTGACAAGCCATTTGAATGTAATATATGTAATTATAAATGCACACTAAAAGGAAATTTGCAGAAGCATATGCTCACACATAGTGGTGAGAAGCCATTTGAATGTAATATATGTAATTATAAATGCAGACGAAAAGGAAGTTTGCCAACACATATGCTCACACATAGTGGTGACAAGCCATTTGAATGTAATATATGTAATTATAAATGCACACGAAAAGGAGATTTGCAAAAGCATATGCTCACACATAGTGGTGAGAAGCCATTTGAATGTAATATATGTAATTATAAATGCACACGAAAAGAAAGTTTGCAAAAGCATATGCTCACACATAGTGGTGACAAGCCATTTCAATGTAATATATGTGATAATAAATTTACACAAAATGGAAGTTTACAAATGCATATGCTCAAACATAGTGGTGAGAAACCTTTTAAATGTAATATATGTAATTATAAATGCACACAAAAAGGAAGTTTGCAGCAGCATATGGTCACACATAGTGGTGAGAAGCCATTTGAATGTAATATATGTAATTATAAATGCACACGAAAAGGAAATTTGCAAACGCATATGCTCACACATAGTGGTGACAAGCCATTTGAATGTAATATATGTAATTATAAATGCACACTAAAAGGAAATTTGCAGAAGCATATGCTCACACATAGTGGTGAGAAGCCATTTGAATGTAATATATGTAATTATAAATGCACACGAAAAGGAAGTTTGCAAACGCATATGCTCACACATAGTGGCGACAAGCCATTTGAATGTAATATATGTAATTATAAATGCACACATAAAGGAAATTTGCAAAAGCATATGCTCACACATAGTGATGAGAAACCTTTTAAATGTAATATATGTAATTATAAATTTACATGTAAAGCAAGTTTGCAAAAACATATGCTCACACATAGTGGTGAGAAGCCATTTCAATGTAATATATGTGATAATAAATTTACACAAAAAGGAAGTTTGCAAATATATATGCTCACACATAGTGGTAAGAAACCTTTTAAATGTAATATATGTAATTATAAATTCACACAAAAAGGAAGTTTCCAGATGCATATGCTCACATAGTGGTGAGAAGCCATTTGAATGTAATATATGTAATTATAAATGCACACAAAAAGGAGATTTGCAAAGGCATATGCTCACACATAGTGGTGAGAAGCCATTTGAATGTAATATATGTAATTATAAATGCACACGAAAAGGAAGTTTGCAAAAGCATATGCTGACTCATAGTGGTGATAAACGTTTTAAATGAAATATATGTAATTATGAATGCTTATGAAAAGGAAGTTTGCAAATGCATATACTAAAGCATACATTTGAGCTTGTATAACACGTCGAAACGAACGAGTGTAAGAACGATTGAAGTCCGTTAAGTTGAATAATTAAGTTTTTATGTTAAAAAATTGCAGGACCTGAAGAAGATTTTACACTACTTTTTACAATACATGATTTTCTATTTTTTGATTGTAACTTTTTTTGTTATGCTTACATCATTACTTGGACCTGTAGGTATAACTTAGCTGTGGATAGTAAAGTCGTACACAAATTAGTTTGAAAATTAATCAGTTATTGTTTCTTTTTCTCTTGGGCAATCAATTAAAATATGTATTTTGATTTATTTCACAACCTATATTTCGATCCGTTTTAGGATGTTCTTCAGGGTACAAAAGTAAATATCTTAAAAAATACAAACATAAAATTAATAAAAAAGAATCTAATCACAGTTAACAACCTTCGTTCTAGATTAAAAGATAAAATTCCGTTTAATCAACAGTCAAAATTAGTATACCAAATTCCCTGTAATAACTGCAACCAAATATATGTTGGTCAAACCTCCCAAAAATTGTTAATAAGGCTAAATCAACATAAAAACGATATTAAAAATAATAAAGATTCAACAGCTTTGGCCATACATGTTAAAAATGAATTTCATAAGTTAAATTTTAATGATATCAAAATTCTAGCAATGGAATACAATAATCAGAAAAGATTCCTTTTGGAAATGTGTTACATTAATCAAAGTTCCTGTAGTATGAACCATAAATCAGATGTTCAAGGTCTTAGTATAGCTTATAGCTCTCTTTTAAAATTAGGCAAATGTTAAATATAATTAGTTATAGTTTTTTTATGTATATTCTAATTAATTTTAAAGATAAACTACATCCGGCAGATACATTTAAAATATTGGAAGCAAATCCAGATAAATCTGATCACATCGAAGCATATACAGATGGAAGCAAGAATGAGAATAGTGTAGGATCAGGAGTAGCAATTTACAAAAATGGAAAAATTATACATACTTTAAAATATAAACTAGATTCGAGATGTACTAACAACCAAGCAGAGGCACTAGCAATCCTTAAAGCACTAGAGAAAATTAGACAAACTGAAATATCGGATTCAGAAAAAGAAATTAAAATATGTACAGACCTTAAAATTACACTAGATCCGCTAAGAAACAGAGAAAATAACACAAATATGATAGAACTGATAAGAAGAAGAGTTAAGATAATGGAAGAAGAAGGGTGGCAAGTGCAATTCACTTGGGTGAAAGCCCATATAGGTATAGAAGGTAACGAACTAGCAGATACTTTAGCTAAAGAAGCTTCAACTGCAATAGAAGAGCCAATATATAAAAAGAATCCAAAAAGCATAATAATAACAGAAGCACGAAACATTAGTAAAATCAAATGGCAGAACAAATGGGAAAATTCACAAAAAGGGAATATAACGAGAATCTTCTTTCCAAACATAGAAGACAGACTAAAAATAAAATTACCAATGACATTTAATATCACTACTCTTATTACAGAGCATGGGAAATTAAGAAGTTATCTTTACAGATTCAAAATAATAGACAACCCAGACTGTATATGTGGTAATGGAGAGCAAACAAGTGATCGCATAATTTATCAATGCAGTAATTTGACGAGGCAAAGAAGACAATTGAGAAACAGTATAATTATTGATGGTGGTCTTTGGCCAGTAGACAAGAAAGATCTCGTGTCCAAATACATAAATCATTTTTGGAGATTTGCAAAAGACATTAATCTGCAGAACTTAAAAATATTTCAAGTGAAAAGTTATCAGTGTCATAACAAACAGAATAATTTAGTTAATGCATTTAGTTATTTAAGGAGTTAATCGAAAGCATGTAGTATTATTTTGCAAATAATGGAGCATGTTGAATATACGTAATAAACAAAAAACACGCGCGCACACACACACACACACATTTTTCTCGCTCTCGTATAAACAATAGAATTAATAAGATATATCTCAAAAAATGTTTTGTCATTAAATGCCAGTGTTAAACATAAAATTTACCACTATTTACTTTTGTACCCTGAAGTGGATCCTAAAAGAGATTGAAATATAGGTTGTTAAATAAATCAAAATATTTTAATTGATTGCCCAAGAGAAAAAGAAACAATATTATATACAATTAATAAATCAACGAGATAATAATAGAACAGGAGAGAGCCATGCTAATGATTCCTTACGATCGTGATTCCTTCTAGTCCAAAGTGGTAACTAAGTATGGCCGCCACGTGTCATTGGCGTGCGGACATATTTTGCATAGGGTACTTACAAATTTAAATAATACACTGTTAAACATTTTTAATAGTTATTTATGTATTAAGGGCATAATGAAGCTTTTATGGCCAAAAGCGTTATTTCTAGCCCGAGGCGTTAGCCGAGGGCTAGGAAAAGGCTGTAGGGTCATAAAAGCAAGTTATGCCCGCTATACATACATTATTTTATGCACAGATTAAGTTTTTAAGTCAAATCTATTATTATGTAAAAATATAATTCAATGAATACGTAGGTACATCAAGTCGCTGTGCGTATACTTATGTGCTTATACGAAGTACGTTACTATAGTTACTCTTCCAAAATATTTAATTTCAGCTTATTTTCATTGGTGATAAGTTTACAAATTATATTGAGAACCAATCAAGTTCTACAAAAAAACATTTAATTAACGTTTCGTTATTGCCCGTCTGACCATAAAGATGCCCTTGGGCTATAAAAAGACGTTTATGTTTAGATGAGTCTTGCAATAATAGTCTAATTATAATGCATCTGTGCATAAAGATTATTTATTTACTCATGACATTTTTATTAATGTTTTATATTTGACATGTGGTTCAGAAGTAAAATTTTATACAATACATTGAAAGAACTGAATTAAGTTTAAAAGCAATTTTGTTTAGGAGTCTACAAGTAAATTTTTTATCTTATAAAAATAATTGTACACAAACATTTTCAGTTTTAGATTTTCTGAATATATTTAGTAATAAAATATATTTAAATTTAAATATTTTATTGACCCTTAAAAAGAATCAGTTTGGTATAAAAACTTCTAATTTTTTCAGCTTGAGAAACATTTTTTGCTGCATAATGCAACCTTATATTAACATAACAATTAATGATACTTTTTATTAACAATAATAAATGATTTTGAATAGGATTTGTATCATACATATGGTCTTTTAGGCTTGCAAAGATATTCTTGTCGCAAGCTTCATTTAAAACAGCATTGATTATGCATGCTGTATTTATTCTACTTGTAATGCTTTTCCTCATAAGTTTTTCCGACATCAGACATAATTTTATTACATCATGGCTAGGATATATAAGACCTCCCTAATCTTTAAAACTAATAAAACTTTGTAATAATTCGTATTTGTTACCATACAATACCGAAATACATTTTTCACATTGGATCTTCTTTGTAATGCTACGTACTACAAATCCACTTATATAAATAACTACATTTTCTACATATGTAGACAAAGCACTAGTAGTGAAAAAATAATCATGCTCCAGTTGGCTTTGCTCAGAAAAGTTCAAATGACTTCAATATTTGATGAACTTTTCTGAGAAACGTTCAAAGAAACATTCTCGTTTATCTCATCTTCAGATGAAGGTTTTGTACATGTGGTAATATTATTTAAAATATTTATTTGCTGCAGTGGCACACAGTTACCCAACCCACCATCTCGAACTTCTGCACGTACAATTAATTTTTTATAAGCTGTAGTAAATTGACGAGTTGTTGGGTTATTGTTACTACCGCCACATGCTCTAATTGAACCAAAAAATAATTCTAAATGGTCTTGGCTACACTTATATACCGGTATATATTTTAAAACATTATTATCTCCTGCAACATACTCCTGAAACATCCCTATAATGGAGGTAAAACACACAAGTAAACCTAAAAAACCAGTCTTTCTATTAGAATTAATTAGTAGCTCTCCAGTAGAAAGCTTTAAACCTAATATAACATCAGTTAGTTCATTGCTAAATTCTATGATTTTTGCAATATTATGCTGATTTAATGCCTGTTTGAATTCAAACTCTGTAATCTTGTGAGAATTCAATATATCAAATGCATCATTTACAATTTTTATGAATTTAGCAGTTTCGGTACCTACAATTTTGAAAAGCTTCTAATTTCAAAATATTTTTACAATATAAAAGTGCTTCGGCCACAGAATTGCTTAATAATTGTGTTGCCAATTTCATTTTCATTTTTTGTTTAAAAAAATTGATATGAGACCGTCGCAATTTATTAGCTAAATGCAAGCCTTCATCTTCTTGTAGTTGATTTAACTTTTCTACATAACTAAAGTTAATTGTTCTACTCCCATTAAATAATACTTTTCTCTCTCCAAACGTATTTCTAATTAATTTTAACATATGACATGGATCAGGCAATATATATATGTTTTTATTATCATGCATAAAATAAGTAACTAGAGATTCTACTTCTAACGTACATCCTAAAATATTTGCCATTGTAAGATTTGACGGTAAACCATCAAATGTTAGATTTGATATGTCAACATGGCATGATGTGACAACCTCGATGCATCTTGATACTAACGATGCTTTTTGGGCACTATTTAGGCCATTGATAAAAAAATAGCCAACCGGTACTTTCCAAGTATCATTAATTGCCACCAACATAAACACTAGTACCTCTTTGGCAACATCAAGTTGCTGACAACCAATAGTCGATCCAAAATCAACATAGCCATGTAGATGATGTCCATCCCATTCAGTATGTTGGCGTATGGCCATTTCATCCATTACTAAAGAACATATTAATTTCTGCTCCTGTGACTTAGCTTTCACTGTTAATAGATCTAATACTTCTTTGGTAAAACCAGGGCCAGCATCAATAGCAGAATACCATTTAGATAAAGTTTTAATGTGTGGTAAACAATTTTGAAATGTTTGACGAACATATTGGTATGCTCTTGGTGAAAAGAAATGTAAGGTAACTGCAAACTTTCTTATCTCTTCTCCATATTTCTTACTTACTTTCATTGCTTTTGCTCTACAGAACATGCGATTAAGTAGTTCTTGATGTTTACCAAAGTTATCCATTATTACACTAACATGGTCTTCATTAAGGAACTGCTTCTTTTGTAATTCCTTTACTACACTACTCAGTTGAAATATTCTTTTCTTTTGATACCAACATCGCTTTTGTAATACTCATATTTGTTTTGCACGAATGCAGTCCTTACGCTGCAATTCTTTAATTTTGCGTTTAAGTGCAACTTTTCTTGGAGTATCTACTTCAGCTGAAGTACCAGGTGGAGGGGTCTGTGAACGTATAGTATCTGGAGTTGATAAAGCAGTGAATACTGGAAATTCCTGAATCCCAGTGTCAAAAGATGCAGAAGGTCCAGGCTGAGATTCGTCCTTAGGAAGTCCAGTAGTAGGCGCTAAAGCTCTATCCTATAAAAACAGAATATAGATGTAGATTGCTTTTTATTTCAGTCATCTCAATTAAGGTATACTTAGACATATCACTACAGTAGGGGATTTCATTTTAGTTTCCACCTTAAGCATAAACATAGCAGCTTTATTTTTTTCAATGGAATAAGTTTTTTTTTTGTTGTTTTTTGGCTTTGGAAACCACGTCCATTCGGCCAGTACATCTTTCTATGTATAAATTACAGTATCATATGATATGGCTAAAGATAAAACGTCGACAAATTCCAGGAGTAATGGAATAACTTGTAATTATAATTATAATTACCTTTTAATTTATTTTATATAACCATTTTTTATTTAAATCTTATCATAGGAGTTTATAAAAATATCTACAATGAAGTGCCTTCATAACAAGTCTTCAGAAATTCCAAATATCTTAAACATATTTTACCTGTACATAAATGTATTTCGGTGAGGGATTTCAAAACTTCTTTTAAATTGAAAATAAACAGGTTTTATCTTTTGTTGCCCAGAAAGATGTACCTACCTTTGTTGCTCTATTCTTTTGTTATTTATGGTTTGCTAAGCTTGGTATATTGTATACATCTGGAAGTTATTACATTTATTGTTATCCCTTTGGGAAAAGTAAATATGTACCCAACAGAAACTTAGTGTTTGCAAAAATACAAATATGTATATTTAATGTATTCAGAAGTAAATATGAGCAAAGAAAAATGTAACCTAAACTGCATAGAAAATTCAAAAATCTCTCAGAATATCTAGTCAAAAAATATAAAAATTTATTTAAATCATCCAGCCTTTCTTCATTAGCTTTAGAATTCACAATTTTGTGAGAAAGAAAAACTCGAAAATAGTACTATCTTAGGAGTGAATGTTCATAAATCATAATATAAAAAACTGTTCAACTTACATATTTTAATCTTGCTATGTTTATAGTAGGGATAGAGTTCTTTTTAAGTTGTATTTTGTTCACTGAAGACTTGTCAAAACAACTTTCTTCAAAATGTTGTGAGCAGGCGCGGCTCGCCGGGTGAGGCTAAGGTACGAATCACACTGCTGCCGTAAAAAACCGGTCGACCGCTGATCATTAAAATATTCAAATCACACTCGGCCGACCTCGAGCGGTTTTACGGTCGATGCTGGTTGATCGAGCAGTGTGATTCGTACCTTAGCCTCACCGGCGAGCCGCGCCTGTTTGTGAGCATATAAATGAATTTTTGGTAGGTTCCCAGTCAGATTTGCCAACAAAGTTAATCCACGCCTTCCTTATTTCACGATTTACAGGAAACCTGCATAAGAAAAAGGATTAATTAAAAGCAGTATTTAACAAGATGGAAATTACGCTTGTTACGCCACTGGACATGCACGCTTGACAAACAAAATAAATCTAACTTTTAGTGCATTATTAATTTTTTATATTAGAAGTAGATGTAAATTGTTATCTTACCGATGAAGAGAGAACTTCAGTTCTTTTATTTTTGGGGTTTTAGAACGTCCACAAACCACGCAATTCACCATTGTCTGCAAGACTTAATGATACGTACAGTAATGGCACGTAATGTACTGTACATACACTAACCTTAAAACTAGTAATGTCTTTTAAATGTTATCTTTTAATTGTTTCTGTAAATACAGTTTCAAATTAAATATACAAATCGTTCTAATCTCGTTTATAATACCATAAAACACAAAATACACGGCACAACTTCAAACTGCCGGATGTCAACCAACAACCATCTTGCAGTAACTAACCTACCGCAAAGTGGTAACTTCCGTCTAGAGAAGCTGCATTTCCCCCACTACCTTAGGCTTTCTCCTGTTCTATTATTACCTCGTTGTAATAAATAAATATTCATCCAGTGGCGGCTCGTCCAGGTAGGTAGGTTAGGCAGTGCCTACCCTGGGAAAATTGAGTGCAAATAAATCAAAAATAGTTTCAAACTTCAAAAATTTTGTAAATTTTTTTAATAGTAAATCAAAATAGAAAAGTTATTGTCTTTATTTTATTTACTTATTTTCTTTATACTCAGCCTGCTTGCTATATTAAACATTCCGCTGAGTTTGTTTGCTCGAGGTAGATGCAAATGCGCATACGTATCACTGACGCAGGTTAGGCTAGCCCAGTTTAAGACGATGAAAGCGCCCATGTAGTCACGGGCTCAGCGATGTTAGCGGATGGTTTTTCCTTGCCTCCAGACCTGGCTAGCCTGGGTTGGAATTATTCAGTGATGTTATTATTTCTCCCATATTTACGTTCTCGTGTCATCTTATTTTTTTACAAATTTACCCATTTATAATCTTATATTCTTATAACATAATTATTATAAACTTAGTATTACTTGGAATAAAAATATTTTAGTAGTAGATAACAAATGGGTACTGTGGAGCCACACAACCTTGAACTCTCATTTGACCTCCTTTCACTTTTCATGCCCCTCCCATTTAGAAGCCACTTCCCCCTCTCCAAGATCCTCCCTTTTATAAGTCACTTCCCTTTTAGAAGCCACTTCCCCCTCTCCAAGCCCCTCCCATTTAGAAGCTACTTCCCCCTCTCCAAGCCCCTCCCTTTTAGAAGCTACTTTCCCCTCCCCCTCTCTACCTCACCTCTCTGCCCCAAGCCTCTACTTCTCTCTTTGCTTATAATAATAATCCACAAAAAGTTATAAATAATAATTTATTTAGATTACAACAATTAATAATAAGCACAAAAGTATGTTTATAATTTATTTTAAAAAATAAACAATAGATTCCATTTCTACGAAAAACAATCCAAGAAATATTTCACAATTTTATATTATACAATAAATTGTTGTAATAAATGTACCTATACCTTTAATCAGAGTTATAAATTATAATTTATTTGTTTAATTTATTTAGATTACAACAATTAATACATAACCTGTAAACTGTAAAAACAATCCACAAAAAAGTATGATTTATTAAAAACAACGAATATACATGAACTACATAAAAAAAGATCAGTTTTCATAATTTAAAATGTATCAAAAGTAAAAAAATAGATAAGTTTTTGAACGATAATTCTCGAATTTCCGTGAACGTTTACGGTTTGGAAAAGATTTTTGAGAATTAAAAAATAATAATGTATATGTTTTTATTTAAGTAATTGAGTTGTAATGAGATGTTTTCGCATGCTGAACGAGATCACCATATGAAACTCCCATAAACTGAAACAGTATGCCATACAAAAATTACTTCCACAACAATAATGTATATTTTCTTAACAATAAAGTAATAAATTGTTATGATTAATAATTATATATAAATATAATTACAAAAGCATTTAAAATTAAAGAGGGATAATTTTTTAGAATCTTAACAATAAAATCAGTTTGGTCGCTGATTTAACCAAATTAAACGTTTTCGTTTACAAACATTCATTCCATATGGGTGAACGAACGAATCACCTACCAATTTTTGTATAAAGTCGCTTTACGTTTCAATTTTAATAAACGGTATATTAATCTAAGGTATATACTAGAAGACAGTGAAGCTTATATTTTTACAAGTAAGATTTATTTAATAAAGAAAGATAATGAGTTCGTGTATTAACATACTTTAGAGTTTAAATTATCTTCCCCTGTTCTTGATGTTGCAGCTTAAAACGATCTTATTTTTACAAGTGAACGAAATACATAGAAAGACATATAAAGGATGTATTTAAAGAATCTCTTTTGTTACAATGATTTAAACAATTTTTTTTAAAAAGAAGCTAAAACGTTTATCGCATTACCTTCGGCATGGCGAACACTGGTAAACAATCACTGGCTTGTGTAGAATTTGCTTCCTTCGAGGCCGGCCTTTCACTTGGGTTCCGATGTTCCGGCCGAACTTGCTTGTGGGATCACCGCTTTGCAGCTTGCGTTGTATCGAGCTGGAGAACGAATCTGAGCCTATAAAAAGAAATCTGATAAATTACAAAAAGGTTTATTATAAATGTTTAGATTGTATACAATGTTATAACAAAAAAATAAAAGACTTTTATTAACAATTGGTTTTATTAAAAAACGGTTGCAGTACAAATACAAAGTTTAGTACAATATGTTGTATCATGCACATTATTAAACTTTAAGGTTAAGCAAATAATTAACCACGTAAACAATCAAAAATATGGCAAATATAACCAATATAAAGATCGCCACTGAGACTACAACTATACAGCTAACAGGCGTTGGTGAATCAGGCAGTTTGCAAATGTGCGGATCATGACCAATTGTTTGCCAGCTGGTCTCGATGTCATGTGACGGATAATGAAATTTCACTTTGAATGATGAAGGTACACGTGTAACATTACTTAATGAAACACTGTAAACGTTTAGTCCATGCAGAACATCACTTTTTAAGTTGTAACGCGTTGGGTCTTGGGAGAACACTATTGACCCGGAAATGGACACGGTCGTGCGATGTACATAACACCATCATAAACGGCGGTTAGCACTATTAAGAGTTTTATAGGTAAAGCACCCATGTTCGCAGCAGGAAGTAGACTAAAAGAACTCTTGATAGACTTCCCCCACTACGTTTAAACCCCACCCTTTAATTCTCCCCACCATGAATTGATCCATATAAAAATAGGATCTTACCAACTGCAACATTAAGTGAGCTTAATCTATCAGTAAGCATTCAAGAAGTGCATCACTATTTACATAAGTAAGTTGCATTGTAAATTATATTACTATCTCTGTAAAATGGAAAATTTGGTTAAAGCGTTTGAAGTCGTCAAGAACGTTGCGAGTGTAAGTGTAATAAAGGTATATAAGCAGGTTGTTTGACATTTGCGATCATTTTGTGTGCGGTGCCCCCCGTGTGCGGGTGAACGTTTTCGGTTCCGTTATAAGGGGTACTTTTAGGGGTGAGTTTAAAACCTGTGTGATAGACTTCACATCCCTATGTGTTAATCGGTTGTATACGATAACTATTTTGCTAGAAAATGAATTTTTAAAAATAAGGGGTTTTTGGACTTGGCGTTTATAATTAGGTAACAGTGCTTTTAACAGTACACGTATTTATATGGGGGGTGGTGAGGGTGAGATTTTGTAGTTGAAACCTATATCACTTTATAGCCCTATCAATAAGTGGACAGGTGGGTGTTGGGGGTGTTTTTTAAATTATTTTTTCGAAATTCCCAACCGTTTCGCTACAATTTGAAAAAAATATTTTGATCATGTAAATTGTATAATTCCCCAGTGAATTTGTTAATGTAGTCTATTAGGCCTTTTGGAGTCTGTTTAATCGAAGGGTTCGTACTGAAAACGGCTCTAGGAGTGCAGGGGAAGTCTTAAAAATGTTATTTTGGTCGAATTTCCAGCGGTTGTCGAGTTATTAAAAATTTTAACTTATTGAGGGACTTGGAACAATTTCTGTGTTTCTATATCTATCGTTGCAGGTAAACGCTATTAAATAATTTTTAAACTGGAAAAGTTTGTTAACAAATTACGTTCGCGTTTTAAAATAATGGCATGTGTTGAATTTCGATGAAAATTGCGATTTTTACTTTTTAAAAAATATTTTCTATCATTTTCTATCGGTATTTTTAAATTTTCAAAAAAAATTATTTTGGCATTAGGTCTTTTGGAGTCTGTTTAATCGATTGGTTCGTGCTGAAAACGGCTCTGGGGGTACGGGGAAGAGTTAAAAATGTTATTTTGGTCGAATTTTCAGCGGTTGTCGAGTTATTAAAAATTTTAACTTATTGAGGGACTTACAACAATTGCTGTGTTTCTATATCTATCGTTGCAGGTAAACGCTATTAAATAATTTTTAAACTGGAAAAGTTTGTTACTAAAGTTACTACGTTTGCTACGCTTACTGCGTTTACTACGATTACTGCGTTTACTACGTTTATTAAGTTTACTACATTTACTACGTTTGCTACGCTTACTACGTTTACTGCGTTTACTACGTTTACTGTGTTTACTGTAAAAGCTGGACAAGTTAGCTTTAATTAGTTTAAATAAACACACAGCTGGTCTATGTTTATTGTTTTTTATTTAATAACTTTAACTTAACACAAATACAAGCATGAATTATCAACTAGTCGCCATGTTCTTCCATCATCTGTTAGCTGATGATGCCTCCCACTACTGTGGCTATTGTACCAATAACGTATACTATACTTATATTATACATCCCTCCTCTTTACAAATTAAGTCTTTGAGGTTTCTTTATTTCACGACCAGAACGAGTGATAACAATTTTATCAGTACTTTGGTTTTCATTAGATTGAGGTGCGTTAGAGACAGAGGGCTCCATTTGCTTGGTTTCCTGCTTTGTTAAAACTTTACAGTTGTCAAAATTGCTTACACAAGATTTGAATTAATTCCTTTTAAATCTATGGGCTGAGAAGGTGTAATAATATCATTATTTATATCAGAGCTAACTGAAAGTGCATTTTGAGATGGCTTTAATCATATTTCTTCTTACAGTCTTACCAAAACTATCTTGTATGATATATGTCCTATGAGCAACATCATTATGAATGACCTTTCCCGAGTCCCATGTTTTAGTAAAATGATTATACATAGTAACATTAGACCCTTCATTAAGTGGTTTATGACGTTTAGCACTTCTGTCAAAGTACTTTGTATTCATATAACGTTTTGCCTCTAACTTCTCTTTTACATTATGACATAATTGAGATTGTAATAATTCATTAGAGATTGGTAGTTTAGTCCTGCATCTTCTACTATTAAGCAATTGTGACGGGGAATAACCCATTTCTTTTAATGGTGAATTTCTATAATTCAATAAGGCTGTTTCTATATCTTTGCCTCCCTCCAATGATTTTTTTAATATATTTTTTGAAATGGAGACTGCTTTTTCAGCCAGTCCATTAGAGCGCGGGGAATTTGGGCTTCGAAATGCCATAGTAAACTTCCAATCATTTGCGAATTCTTTCAATCTTTCACTATTGAAAGGGACATTATCACATACTATCAAATCGGGTGAGCCAAATCGTGAAAATACTGGTTTAAGTGCATTTATGATTGAAGTAGCACTTTTATCTTTAATGGGTAGTAGCTCCAACCAATTTGAGTATGCGTCGAATAGGACAACGTAACTTTGGTTACCATATGTGAATATGTCACTTCCAATACGTTCCCATGGTCTAGTAGGTAATGGATAAGGCATAAGCTTTTCTTTGGGATTTTTACGCGCAAACTTTTCACATATTTTGCAACTTTGTATGTATGATTGTATATCTGAAGTTAACCCAGGCCAGTATAGAATCTTTCTGGCTCGAGCTTTTGTCTTTTCCATTTCCAAATGGCCTTCATGTAGAAGATCAAGTATTTCATGTCTTAACTTGAAAGGAACTATCGGTCTGTTTTCTAAAAATAATAGTCCATCACTTACATACAGTTTGTCTTTGAGTTTTGCATATACTTTAACACTATCAGGTATTTTTGATGTTTGCATAGGGCAACCATTATTTATAAATTCAGTGACTTGCTTCAATTGAAAATCATTTTCAGTTAATTGTCTAATTTGTTTTTTTCTAGTTTCTGAGATTGGTAAGTAATTGGTTACAGCATGAACGGCAAATTCAATTTCAGCATCAGATTTTAGCCCTTTGGCATTCAAATAAGCTCTAGATAGGGTGTCGGAAATGTACATATACTTTCCAGGTTTATAGCAAACATTTACATTATAATGCAAAAGTTTAAGTCTCATTCTTTGTATTCTAGGGGAAAGTGATTGTAGGTCCTTTCGACAAATAGTCTCTAAGGGCTTATGATCACTATAAACTTTAACATTAAGACCATATATAAATAAATGTAATTTTTGACATGCAAACAAAATGGCCAACATTTCTTTTTCAATTTGGGGATATCGAACCTTAGATTTTGATAAGTTTCTTGAAGCAAATGTTATTGGATGTCCTTCCTGCAAAAGACAAGCGCCCAAACCATCTTTTGATGCGTCCGCCTCAATTTCTATAGGTTTCTGTGGGTCGAAAAAAGATAAAACTGGATTATTCGTTAAAAGATGTTTTAGGTGATCAATTGCATTTTGATGTTCATTTGTCCAATGCTAGTTTACATTTAAATGAGTTAGATTTCTCAGTGGTGCTGATATACTTGATAAATTTGTAATAAACTTTCCTACATATTTTACCATACTGAAGAAACGTAAAATGTCTTGTTTTGACTTTGGATTTGGCATGTTTGCTATAGCCTTTACATAATTTTTATTGGGCTCAATTCCACTTTTAGAAAATATTTGTCCTAAGAATTTAACATGATCCTTTTTAAATTGGATTTTTGTCTTGTTAAATTTTAAATTATATTATAAAGCTCTTTCTAAAACTAATCTAAGGTTATTGTCATGTTCAGCTTCTGAAGCGCTTGTTACAATTAAATCATCAAAATATAACTCTACTCCTTCTAGATCACCAAAAATTTCATAATTTTTTTTCTGAAAGACTTCAGGAGCTGAGTAGATTCCAAATGGTAATCTCTTAAATTGATACCTGCCAAACGGGGTTCCAAATGTGCACAAATCCAAACTAGCATCATCAAGTTCAATTTGCCAATACCCATCTTTCATATCTAACACTGTAAAATATTGTTTGTTAGACAACTTACTTGAAATTTCCTCTAGAGATGGAATTAAAAAGTGTTCTCTTTGTATGGCGTTATTTAGCTCTTTCGGATCAAGGCACAATCTTAAGTCACCATTAGGCTTTTCAACAATAACTAGTGGATGTATCCACTCAGTCGGTTTATCTACTTTTCTAATGATACCTTCAGATTCAAGATTACATAACTTTTGTTTTAACTTTTCATGCAAAATCTGAGGTACTCTTCTTATTGCACTAATTCGTGGTACAATATTCTTTTTTAAAGTAATATTTTTTTTTTGGAAATTTGCCTAACCCTTCAAACACAATACTGTACTGTTTAACTAAATCATCTAGTGAATTAAAGTGTACTTTTACATTATCTATTCTAGAAATCAGATTAAAACTAATTCATTCTTGTAAATCTAACAAGGGTATTTCATCTGTATCCACAACAATAAAAAACACATTCATTTCTTTGTCCTTCACTTTACACTTCAATTCTATTTCACCTATTACCCGAACTTGAAAATCGGAACTACCATATAGCATTAGTGACACTGTAGAATTATTTATTTTAACATTAGATGTTACTGTTTTTAGTATTTTATGAGGCAAAATACGTACTTACTTCTGCTCCACTATCTTGTTTAAAATTTACCTGATGGTTATTTACAAGTAATTCCTTCAATCCACATTCTTGCAGTTTTTTCTTGACCTTATGGAGTCAACATAAAACTCTTCACTGCTATCGTCTTCTTGTGCTGTGTTTAATTCCGCTTCATTCGCCTTGACGTCATGTACTTTAGTTTAAGAATTTATAAACATAATGAAAAATTATCATCTCTGACTGGGATTCGAACCCAGGACTCTCTGCTATCCAGGCAGATGCTCTACCAACTGAGCTACCTGAGACGACTCCCAATTGAAACGACAATTCTTCATATAAGATGGAAATAATGTTAACAACTGAAGTATACTAATTATTTGCTATGTATAAATTGGTTGTTCGCTAATCCGCGACTCATTTTTACCAACTATCACAGCTGAATTAGATTTTTAGAAATATTCTTCCATAGGAAATTTTTAATAATAGTAAATGAAAATTAATTGTGATAATCACAGAAATACATCAAATTAGTTTAAGAATTTATAAACATAATGAAAAATTATCATCTCTGACTGGGATTCGAACCCAGGACTCTCTGCTATCCAGGCAGATGCTCTACCAACTGAGCTACCTGAGACGACTCCCAATTGAAACGACAATTCTTCATATAAGATGGAAATAATGTTAACAACTGAAGTATACTAATTATTTGCTATGTATAAATTGGTTGTTCGCTAATCCGCGACTCATTTTTACCAACTATCACAGCTGAATTAGATTTTTAGAAATATTCTTCCATAGGAAATTTTAATAATAGTAAATGAAAATTAATTGTGATAATCACAGAAATACATCAAATTAGTTTAAGAATTTATAAACATAATGAAAAATTATCATCTCTGACTGGGATTCGAACCCAGGACCCTCTGCTATCCAGGCAGATGCTCTACCAACTGAGCTACCTGAGACGACTCCCAATTGAAACGACAATTCTTCATATAAGATGGAAATAATGTTAACAACTGAAGTATACTAATTATTTGCTATGTATAAATTGGTTGTTCGCTAATCCGCGACTCATTTTTACCAACTATCACAGCTGAATTAGATTTTTAGAAATATTCTTCCATAGGAAATTTTAATAATAGTAAATGAAAATTAATTGTGATAATCACAGAAATACATCAAATTAGTTTAAGAATTTATAAACATAATGAAAAATTATCATCTCTGACTGGGATTCGAACCCAGGACCCTCTGCTATCCAGGCAGATGCTCTATCAACTGAGCTACCTGAGACGACTCCCAATTGAAACGACAATTCTTCATATAAGATGGAAATAATGTTAACAACTGAAGTATACTAATTATTTGCTATGTATAAATTGGTTGTTCGCTAATCCGCGACTCATTTTTACCAACTATCACAGCTGAATTAGATTTTTAGAAATATTCTTCCATAGGAAATTTTAATAATAGTAAATGAAAATTAATTGTGATAATCACAGAAATACATCAAATTAGTTTAAGAATTTATAAACATAATGAAAAATTATCATCTCTGACTGGGATTCGAACCCAGGACTCTCTGCTATCCAGGCAGATGCTCTACCAACTGAGCTACCTGAGACGACTCCCAATTGAAACGACAATTCTTCATATAAGATGGAAATAATGTTAACAACTGAAGTATACTAATTATTTGCTATGTAGAAATTGGTTGTTCGCCTTTATATGAAGAATTGTCGTTTCAATTGGGAGTCGTCTCAGGTAGCTCAGTTGGTAGAGCATCTGCCTGGATAGCAGAGAGTCCTGGGTTCGAATCCCAGTCAGAGATGATAATTTTTCATTATGTTTATAAATTCTTAAACTAATTTGATGTATTTCTGTGATTATCACAATTAATTTTCATTTACTGTCATGTACTTTCTTGGTTTTTCTTTTTGGTTGATTGTTACTTTTCACCTCTTTTGCACAAACTGATGCAAAATGATTTCTGCCTTGACATTTGGCACAAGTCTTTCCATAAGCAGGCCATCTTCCTTTGCTATGTTTGTATCCACAATATTTACACAGGCTTTGGCTATTAGTAGGAACTTCTTTATTATATTTTACTGTACTTACTTGTAGTTAACTTTGTAACGCCTTCGATTGTGATTTACTAACCTCTGTGGCTCGACAAAATTCAATCGCCTTTTGCAATGTTAATTGTGGTTCTCTTAACAGTCTTTCTTGAGTATTTCTAATCATTTCATCTTGCTCTTTATATTCGGTGGATTTTACTACCTTTCTTAACTCGGTTAGAAAGCTATCAAATGTTTGTCCTTCTTTCTGGTTAATACTATTAAATTTATGCCTTTCAAATATTATAGTTGTTTTTGGGGACACAGTATTCTTTAAACTTCTTCTTTACTGCTTTTAATGACTTTTTCTCTTCTTCTGTGTAAGTGAAACTACTGTGTAATTCTAATCCTTCATCTCCTATTAAATTCAGGAACACTGCTATTTTGTTTTCTTCTGGTTTTGATTCTAACCCACCTGCCGACATAAAGACATCAAATTTTGACTAAATTTTTTCCAGTTATCAGCTATGTATCAGCCGAGTCCGGGTCGGGGAGTGGGAAATGGACTACCGCCCATGATGAAGATGTAGGCCACCAGGCATCCCATGGAAAAAATGCTGCTGGGGGTAACAAACACATAAATATGAGACAGATACATAAGATAGGCACATGGCGTGCGCGGCTTAAATAACCCAGGTAAACTGCATATTGTAGAAAAAAGCCTGGAACGCTATAACATAGTAATAGCAGGAATAAGTGAAACACATCGGATAGGCAGCGGGCAATTTAATACCGACCAAAACGTAATATATCACGCTGGTGATCCTGAACACAGAAGTGAAGGAGTAGCTTTTATTATAAATAAGAAAATAAATAAAACTGTAATGGGCTATTATCCACTGAATAAGAGAATTATTTCTATCAAATTTATGACCACACCTGTAACAACCAATATTATCCAAGTATACGCCCCAACCGCAGATTCAGATGAAGAAGAAATTGACAATTTCTACACACAGTTACAATAACTAATTGATACGATACCTAATAGAGAGCTACTATTCGTGATGGGTGATTTCAACTCCAAAATTGGCACAACGGTAGCAGACAACCATATAAGAAGAACGCTTGGAAAGTATGGTATAGGCAAACGTAACGAAAGAGGTGAGAGAATAATAAAGTCCTGTATCGATAATGATTTTACTGTAATGAATTAACCTAACACAAATACAAGCTTTCATGAATTATCAACTAGTCGCCATGTTCTTCCATCATCTCTTAGCTGATGATGCCCACACTACTGTGGCTATTGTACCACTAACGTATACTATACTTATATTATACATTTACTACGTTTACTGCGTTTACTACGTTTACTATGTTTACTAGGGAGAATTCTCTGGGAATTTCTGGGAACAGGGGCAAAAGCATATGCTGTAGATGTAGAGGGCAAGCTTACCAAAACAGCTAAAGGTATCCAGAAGGATGTTATCAAAAAAGAACTGACTTTGGAAGACTATAGGAATGTTGTATTATACAATGTAAATATTTATAAACATGTTCAATCTTTCCGATCATACAACCACCAACTTTATACAGAATTAAAAAATAAAGCGTTATCATGGAAAGATGATAAACGATACATTATTGCTGGCGGGAACGGAGATACCTTAGCTTGGAGAAATTACAGGATTTCTAACTATTGATTAGAATTTCTTTCCCCTAGAACCCTTTCTTGTATTTTTAACTATGATAATTTAGAAGCTAGTTAAGTTTACATGTACAACTATATTATATAAGTCTATATATAAACCCTCTACCTATGTAATTATTCTTTTAAAGTAATTAGTCTATAATAAATTGTAAATGTGATATGTATAAATACCTTAGCTTGGGGGAAATTATAGGATTTCTAATGATAATAACATACTTTAGCAACTAGTTAAGTTTACATGTTCAACTATATTATATAAGTCTGCATATGAAGCCTCCACCTATGTAATTATTTTTGAAAGTAATTAGTCTATAAATTGTATATGTGATATGTGTAATTATATGATATAAAATCTGTACACTGTGTAATTATCCAAAACTAAAATTGTATATGCTATGTATTGTGAAAATAGTTAAATAAACCGTATTGTATTGTAATGTACTATGTTGTATCATTTAAGAAGGATCTTAGTATCTCTATCCTACACATACATTCCAATTTAATGAGAGTTAATCAGAAGTAATATGTTAATAATAAAGAAAAGGAATCAAAATGATTCATAAACGTAGAAGCAGGCTGTGTATTAAGAGATATTTGCCCCTGACCTGATTTATAGCGTTTAATTCAACCCTCTTTCATATTTTCAATGATAGCTGTATATTAGCCCATATGTATATATGTACATATATAATTCTCTGATTTTATTATTTTTAATTTCGATAATAACGTTAAGCGTTTTTAATTAGAACACATAATTTAATTAGGGTAATTAGATTTATGTAATTAATATAAACAGTTATGCGTTATATCGTAAATAATCACGCTCCCTCTATGGTAATAACTATACATTAACGCATATGCTCGCGTGTATGCATGGTTGCCTACCCGAAATTATCTGATTTTGTTATTTCTAATTTCGATAATAACGTTAAGCGTTTTTAATTAGAACACATAATTTAATTAGGGTAATTAGATTTATGTAATTAATATAAACAGTTATGCGTTATATCGTAAATAATCACGCTCCCTCTATGGTAATAACTATACATTAACGCATATGCTCGCGTGTATGCATGGTTGCCTACCCGAAATTATCTGATTTTGTTATTTCTAATTTCGATAATAACGTTAAGCGTTTTTAATTAGAACACATAATTTAATTAGGGTAATTAGATTTATGTAATTAATATAAACAGTTATGCGTTATATCGTAAATAATCACGCTCCCTCTATGGTAATAACTATACATTAACGCATATGCTCGCGTGTATGCATGGTTACCTACCCGAAATTCTCTGATTTTATTATTTTTAATTTCGATAATAACGTTAAGCGTTTTTAATTAGAACAAATAATTTAATTAGGGTAATTATATTTATGTAATTAATATAAAATGTTATGCAATATATCATAAATAATCGCACCCCCTCGAAGGCAGTAACTATACATTAACGCATATGCTCGCATGTATACATGGTTACCTACCCGAGGTGAGAAGGTGAGGCGCCAGAACCCGTCATCTACCCCTACTAGAGTTAATTAATTATTGTGTTAGTAGATGATTAATGTATCAAAAAATATAAGCAGGTTCTTATTACTTATATAATTTGCTATTTACTGCATAGATTTCGACCGTGAGATTTGCGAAAGTAAATGGCACAGCAGAAAGTAAAATCACTAGTGAGTTTTACTTTCGTGTGTTATGTTCGGTTTTCTAGGCAACTTGATTGTGCGATATGAGCTACTTTCTGATATGGTCGTAGGAAAGTTGTTTTATTCACAATCATATTGCAATATGATTTCCATATTCACATGTTGTACATACCTGTATTCACATGTACATTTCATATGTTGTAAAAACCTTGGAAAGTAAGCTATTGCTATAGCAACACCAAAGTGGTTAACAATTTCCTTTACATGTCTGTAAAACTGACATGTAAAGTTATGGCCAACTTGTTTTTCTGAATAATTTAAAACAGGACGTTTTATCCAATTTAAACTTGAGTTTTTATAAATATATTTAACGCTAAAAACATATGTTTTATTTAATATTAGTTTTATTTTTATTTTTCCGTATTTTATATTTAATAATTATAATGGAATTAATTAATTTCTAATTTTAAAATACTGATAGAGTTCCTTTATAATAATATTAAATAATAAAAATAAGAGTTGGGACATGTACGATGCCGGATTTTAATTGGTTGGATCCAATGTCAAGGAGTACATGATGTTAATAATCTGACACTTTGTTTTTTAAATTGTATAACGAAATTTACATTACTTTACATCCTAATATGTATTTTTTATTAGTAAATAAATATTAAGAGTATTATAATAATGTTGAATCAAAGAATTTTTTGACATCGATCTTCATATTTTGTCAAGGAACAATTTGTCAAATCAAACAACTGAAAGTTGATAGGTGAAAATACTTTATGAGAAATCAAGTCGTTCTTGACATTGGATCCACATGTCCTAACTCTTATCTTATATAACCTATTATTATTATATAGGAACTCTAAATACTGAGCGCATACATCGCCATCTAGCGGCGAAGAATGAAACCTTACTTAAAATTTCTTTTGGTCGATTGATGGCTTTGATTGAAATTATGACAGTTTATAAAAAATTTATTTTAAAATTTAATATTACTTTTTATTTTGATTATCTTAAATCTAATTATTGTGAATAAAATAGTAGACATGTTTCGTTGGTAAAGTTTCCACGCCCCGCGATAATTGTTTGACCTCGACGTACCGTCTCGCTCAAACAATTATCGCTTGGCTCGTAAAGATATCCTTTACCAACTCAACATGTAATATACTATTACAATCATACTATTTAGACCGTAAGATCGCATTTGTCGGACTGAAAAGTTTGACGTAAAACTGACAAATGTGACACAGTATGAAATAAAATATTTTCTAGGTTTTCAAACAACTAAAACTGTTGGAATTCATACAAGTTATTAATATTTTGCACAACACCAAGATTGAAGATAGAAAATATACACAAGTAGCATGTTTGGAAAGCTTTAATAATGTTTTATTTTATATTTTTGTTAAAATATTAAAGCAAGTTAAGTGTGAAAAGAACACATAATAATTCTAAAAAAATGTAAAGGTTGGAATACACATTGTACTTATCATTAGATACTGATTTCTGCTTAATATTTATTCATTTTTAATATGTATAAATCTTAATAAATATTGCTGTCCTAGACTAATCCTGTAATTCATGCTTAGTTAAACGACTATTTTCGTTACGAAAAATTGTGTAGGAAGTTTTTATTTTTGGAGTGATTACAGTAAAACAAGTATCTACAAATGTATCTAGATACATTATGTTAGACATTTATGTTAGTTGTATCTAGATACTTCACAGCAAAAGCATCTGTATCTGTATCTAGGCAACTCTTTCTGATAGTATCTGTACCTGTATCTAGATACACAAAATAATGTATCTGTTACAACACTGTAAAGTTTATAGGCATGGATTAGTGATGGGAACTTGGGTGTCGAGTGTCGTGATACGTGTTGTGGTCGAGACACTTGAAGTGTCACGACTCTTATTAGTGTCGAACAGTATCGCTCTTATTAGATTGTAATTCGAAGTTACTTGATCATTCTTACAAAGAAATTAAAGGCAGATTTGTTGAACTGGCCAACAATCATTGAATGAGACGTACATATAAAACTATTTTTTTCTTTTGTATTAGTATAACATTGACGGTGATAATTTTATCTTGGGTTTTCAGCAAAATAAATTAAAATCAATAATTGAAGTTGAATAAGTTCCTCATGTACCTAATTATTATTTCAGCTTCTTATTATTATTTATATCTTATAATGTATTTTGAAGAAAGACTACTGTCGAAACACGTGTAAATAAATACAATGATCATTAATTTTAATTAATTCAATTTATTTTGCTGAAAACCCAAAATAAAAGTATGTATCATCTTCAATCTTAACAAAAACACGTTCTTTAAAGACCAACGTCGTCAGCGAAATTACATTTTTAAATAGTTTTTATAATAAATCCAACGAATCAAGTCGATTCATTACAAGTTATTTATAGAATTTGTTTCTTTTCTTTTAAATTTTTGTTTCATAATATGTATTTGCTTTTATAAATAATTTAATGTCTTTTAATGTACTTAATGCATAAATATATAACCATAACATAATTTACTCATATAATTATTTTTTAATCCATAGTTTGCTTATGATTTATGTAGCTATGTATCTTGACTGCTTCTCGTTTCAATTGGATTACATTTACATCAGCGCATGCATGATGTAAAGGCGAAGTGTCGTTAAAGTATCATGAAGAGTCGACACTTCTGACGTCATATTGTTTGGACTCTCAAGTGTCGCGACACGCGGGTAGTATCGAGACCCCATGGATGGAAAATATTGCGATTTTGTTTTTCTGCAGTTAATATAATAGCCCATGATGAAATTTGGTTTTATAAGCTGCACTAAGACATTGATGAATAGCGGATACAGTACAAAAAATTCTCCTTGTTCCCGCTTTAAATACATTTCTCGGGCTCATATTTTTCTTTCTCCTCTTCTTAATCTCCTCAAAATCATATAATTAACAATTACATTTTCTGAATCGCTATCACCACTGCTGCTCATTTTGAAAATTTTATTAGAAAATTAATAAAAGTGAGGTTAGGAAGAAAAAACCGCTCGAGGTCGGCCGACCAGTGTGATTTGAATATTTCAATGATCAGCGGTCGACCGATTTTTTTAAGCCGATGGTGGATGGTCGATGCTTGTCGATCGAGCAGTGTGATTCCTACCTAAGATACATCGAGAATTTCGAAAACGACAGAAGTACATATTAAGTTTTTAAAGACAGTAGTAATAACACGTTTACAATCTGTATAATTTCAGTCAATCCACTATAGTCAATCCTTTTCAAAAAGTAATTTTTATATAAACAATCACAATTCAATTATCAAGGTTTACACCTTTACCGCGAAATGTCAAAATATTCTCGCATTCCCAGGTATTGTGATGAAAAGCTACGTAGCAAATTATAAAAGCTTTCATGCTTTTTATAGTAATTTAGCAATAAGTATGAATAATATTATATTACAATTATATAATAATGTAAAAAATTAATCAATTTTGTTAATTGAAATAAAAATTTTTAATAACTTCTTATAATGAGAATAACCAACTCATGTAAAGACGCCTACGTTGCTTAACGGTAGAGGCTTGGCTTAGCAATCAGACGGTCGAGAGTTCGATTCCCCGTGAAAGCGATAATTTTTCTAGATGGATTTGCATTCAAAATATAATTTAATGTAAAACAATAATTAATAGTATATTGTGTTACAAGTGCAGAAAAGAGCTAATTTCTCACGAGAGTAGTTAGGCAACACCGATTCTGGGACAATCCTTATGGAAATTAACATGGGAAATCGCTAAGGTCCAAAAACGCCGAAAACGTGACAAATGCTAACGCGCCGACTCGCGACTCGAGGTCATCCGCGACTCGGTCCGGCGCGCGACAGCGCACATCTGTGTAATATCTTGACATCTACGCGATTTCATGTTAAGACAAGCTTGTAGAGCTATAATAAATACATATTATTTCAAACTTCAAACGTGTTTAAATTGTATTGAAATTGTTTATATTATTAACAAAAGTGTATATATTCTTTCTAAGTATTAACAACAAATCAAGGTAACTTTTATCATTAGTTTTATAACTTTCTTTTAAATACCGTTGCATAAATATTATAAACTTTATTAGAAACATAGATCCGAAATATCAAATTAGAGAATTATATTAGTTGAAGCCTCTGTAATATTACGTTTTCAATAAATACTAGATATAATTAATCAGCTTCATTATAAATTAAGTAGAAAGCATTATATTTTTTTCAAGTCAATTCTTTTTATGAAAAACAGTTCGTAATAGTTTACTTTAAGGATACCTTATACCTACGCTTATCGAAAACAAATAATAGACAAGCAGGTAACATTTTAAGAATTTTGATCTAATAAGGTAGTAAACTGATTAGGACTCCTTTGCAAATTTATCAGGCTGAATGTAATTAGAAAATATATTCTATCGATTACCAGTTAGATTATTATATACGATGTTAACATATAATAAAGACACTAAAGTACTTTTACTAGTATATAAAACTCGAAAAAAAAATGAAATGAATTGTATTGAGCAAACATGAATCACTAGGAAAACGTTTAAAAATCCCTTTTTCAACCTTTGCAATGTAAAAGCATGCCTTCAAAGTAATAAATAATCTTTCTTTTAAAATAAATTAAAAAATAAAAACCATGTAAATATATCCTAAATTGTTTCAGATAATATGATTAATTAAATCATTCAAGTTTCATCACGTCTATAAGACATGTGACCCTATGACGTAAGATCATGATATTAGATATACGTTAGATAGCTTAAATATGAGAGTTTTAGAAGGATAAACTATTTAATAAAGCTATAAACGATAAAGATTATCGAAACAATTCTCAGATAGATTGGCATTTACCTGTAGAATTTGCCTGTCAGAACAAGATATTAGATAGGCCATTAACTCAGTTGTGTATCTAGCATTCAATAATATTATAACAACCTTTTTAATAAACAACACAACACGGAATATGTATTCAAATATGGCCTCCCTTACTGATGAGTCTAGGTGAAGACGAAACAAATTTATCCATGTTAAAACGTCACAATTGAATAAGAAATAATAAATTATCCGTAATGCATTTTAACAACAACATACTAGCTATAAACTCGCTTCAAACATAAAAATGTTAATTTAGTATCTACAAACCTAGATACATATTATGGTGAATCGGGGATATGCTATAAAATACACCAGTCACATTGAATGCATTATTACCTGTCCAGATAAAAAATTATTAAAGCATAGCATATAACTAAGTAGGGGACATATTTAACTTTTCATTCTAATCAATTTACAACAGATTTCATAAAAGTATATTACAAGCAGCAAAGGGTAGACCAAAAAAAACTCCAGAGGGCTGACTGAAATATTTGTTAACAGAATAATGATAACAATTAATAAAACATATAGCTACTGACCACGGCCTATTTGATAAGTTATTTAATTCCCAATAGTTTTCTCTCTCTAGTAATTAAGCCTTATCCACAATTAGTTTGTAACAGCTGATACACCATCCATCTTGAAATTTAATAACCTTACATTTAAAAGATTCAACATTTAAAAGTATACAAAAGCAGAATCTATTAGTCATTTCATTTAAATCTACAGCATAATAAACAGCAAGCCTGTTCGCAATTTCTATTCAATTTTACATCATACTTTTGAGATATAACATCTACCCATTTTCTAGGCAATCGAATTTGAACAGATCTATAACACGTTTTCTCATTTAATCATAATTAGGGACGACTTGAATAGCAAAATAGTAATGATAAAAGCATGCTATAAATGTTAAATGATCAAAACCCGTATACTGGTCAGCCTCTTGCGACTATAGACTATATCCCCATTCAAACCTTTATCTTTTTCCCATCGTTTAAATTCATAAAAAGATGTTAAAATAGGGTTTCCGCATAGCATTTTAATATATGAACTGAACTGAGATATGTATCGTATTATTTAAATTCCACCTTATTACATCCAGTAACTCGGTAATTTTTCCTAGCTTTCAGCTGTTTTCTCGACGGTACGTGTAAACGGGATATAGAACGAAGTTCTAACTCTAGATTTCAGTCTCAGTGCAGCAACTGAACGCGTAACACTTACCTCTCTTCGCATCCGTATTTAATCGTCTACAAGAAAAAATATGTCATTCGCAATTCAGCTTATTGATAACCTAAGGGATCTTGCATACAACCCGCAGCTACAAGGTAATGCTCGAGCCATCTCGAGTGCTTTAAAACTATGTACCTTAGCTATATGGAGAATCAATAGAGCACTGGAAAAAGAAATATCTATAGGGGTTAAGAATCATCTATCAACCCGCCTGTCCCAAGCGAGATCATATAGGGAGATTATTAAAACCTTAAAAACTGTAGGTGGAAGCAATAGTCAGCGAAAAGAGACAGCTCGCGATCGCGTGAAGTGGGTTGATATGAAATCAGCATTTAAGGGGCGCATGCGAACTGCTGTAATCACCAACATCAGGCATATCGAGCCGAAGGCTTTCATGGAAGACTGTTTAGTCATTTTTTTTTATTAATTTGATTTTGATTTTATTTAATTTTATTAAAGGTGAACACAGCTTTAACAGGCATGTTTAAAGTCAAAAAAGGGGATACTATTATAGAAGAAATAAAATATATAAACACTAAAAATGTAGCCATATACCGATATAGTAATTTAGCCCAATGGTTCAAGATCAATATTCAAGATCCTATCCTTAAGGATCTCGAAGAGTTTCAAGTAAGTATAGAAATTGTAGAAAGTTAGAAATAAACTAACACACATATATTTCTTTATCTAGCAAAAAGATAGCGGATGGACGCTTAAATCAATAATTAACCTCCAGCTCAATATCAATAAGTATACCTAACAGCTCGGCTCATCCTATTAAATCTGAAGCTCAACATAAATCACATAATACAGCGAGTGTACTTGAGGTCCTCTACTAGCGTCCGAAGAGATTGATGAAGAGATACAAAACTTGTTTAAAAGTGTTTAATATGTATATAATTTAGATAATTGTTCTCATATTTATCCTGTGTTAATAAAACTCAACAAATGTTTTATTGTCTTTTATTTTATTTTTATGTTTTATTCTGTAAGTTACTACACGTCTACGGGTAATCAACTTATGCATTGCATTCGATGACCTAGTGCTACAAATTAATCTGATGAAATTCAATTCGGAATATAAAAGCAATAGGGCTCGTCCAGGATTGGACCCCGGGACCTCTCGCACCCAAAGCGATAATCATACCTCTAGACCAATGAGCCAGTTATATATGGAAAAATTTTTCTTCGAGAAGATTAGTATGTTTCTCATTACATCTGAATAATATAAAATATAGAACCGATCTTGATACAAGCATTTTCAAAATTTGACATAATGTTTTAGCTAAAATTATAGCTCGCTTTGCCCTTATACACAACATTATTAACAGATTTATTTATTATACGATTTACTTCGAGTAATGCAATTACGTGAGTACCCAGCGTGAAAGCAAATATTGCGATTACGTATTATTCAATTTTACAGTGTTGAATAGAATATTTGGCAAAACAAACCTTACAAGACATTCAATCGGCTGACCGAACAACAATTTGACAATTACTAATACATTCTTGCTGACAATGCAACGTATTTCGCAAGCTAACCCTCAAGTAGAAGATTTATACTTGAGGTATTAAGGTTTCTTAGAATAATATTAAAACACATACGATAAACAGATATCGAACATACATCAGTTAACATTCTGAATATACTAAAATTATATGGCGTATATAATAAATTAAGACTTATTATTATAAATTTAAAGAGCGCGACATATTTTTCAAATTCTATTCTCTCTATAAAACAACGCGGCTATTGGATACATAAATCACTCTAAAATATTATTATTAAAAATTAAGAAATGTATTGCTTGTTATAATTCGCGCGCGGAAGGGTATTCTACCCAAAACTCAGCAGGTTCACCTCTTCTAAAAATATTTAAATTAATCAATCGCTTTATAAAATCCATAGAGAATTATTCAATCTTATTAAATAAGTCTAGAAACAGATTTATACCAGAACGTTTACTGAGACAGAGAGAGGTTGAGAAATAAGAAGCTTTTATAGAATGTATTTTCATTTATTTTGTCATCAAAATACTACTACAATACGACTATATTACATAGTACAACTAGAAATTAAATATTTACTTATTCTATGATTTTTCTCGCTTTAAGCTCTGTGATGATTGAAATTATTTCGTTTTCATTTTCGAGACTGCTGCTAAGAGCTTTCTTTGCGGCATACAACAATTGTAGTCGATCCACTAGTTGATCAGGCGTACTCTGACGTATCCAATCCGGTTTCATCATCTTGTTTAACTTTTTGGGAAGACTAACCTCAAAGTCTGCAATTCTGTATAAATTTGGTCTGATTACATTTTCGTATTTCCAATGTTTAACGCTTATTAGTCGACCGTTGCGCCTATAGTCTTTCTTATGAGCATTAGTAAGTGAGATTATTTTCATATAGTTGTCGATATCTTCCTCTGTTGGACTAGGAGAGCTTATTCGTTTAAGCGTTAGTAAGGTAAACAGACCGGGTGTTCCATTGAAGAGTTTGTTTTTAATTAAAATATCTTTTCCCTGAAACCGTACTCGTAAACAAGCAAATCGCCACTTATCGATGTCATTATATAGACCGTACCTAGTTTTATCTACGTTTTTGTTTTCTCCGTTAGCTAATAATGCTCTATAATAGTTAGAGAATTCCTGATAAATCCTTAAGTCGGAATCGCATTCTTTTTCTTCTTCTTCTTCATCTTCAACAGATGTAACTGAAGATGCCTGTTCAAGTTTCGGTGAGAGATAAACGGTCCCCGGTCGAGGTTCAGTTTTATCACTGTGAAAGTAGGCTAATTTATTACGTATAGCATTACGAGCGTTTATTATTTCATCATCATCATCGAGTCTTATTTCTTTATTTGTGTCACGGGGTTTATTGGTATGCATACGTTTCAGACATACGTCTTTAATTATTACATCATTTCTAGGCTTTATCTTATTATTATTATTATCCACACCTATGATACAATGGATTGTTTTCAAGAGTAACGTACGTAGAATCGCACTATAGATAAGATCATGTTACATGAGAATTGCTTAAGATAATAAAACTCACGGTATCAAATTACCAGTTTTCTGATAAATGGACGTTATCTCTATGAGAAACTTCTGTAGCATTTATTCTCTCATGACCATGAAAACTGTGTAGGCGATAAGGTATAAATACCTCTGTTTTAATATTAAGTCTTCAGTCTTTATAAATCATCATCCAACTCACAAGTCTTTATAAATGTGAGTATTAAAACTAGGTGTGGATTTTAAAATTATCCTGCTAGAAAAACATAAAGGCTCATTCGAGTTTTAATTAATTATTTTGCTTAATGTCATTTAAATGTGAATTTTAAAATTGTTCTGTTAAGTGTGTTAATTCAAATTTAATTATTTTAAGCTCGTCTTAAAACTTCGTTAAAATAATTACAGACAAAGTAATAGTAATACATTTTGTTAACAAGATAGTTTTCTACTAATTAAAAATTAATAAAATATATTCTACGACTGCAAACGAAATATATAAATGTGTTTTATTATATTCAATAAATAAAGTTTTAAAAAAAAGCTTCGGCCACAGAATATAATTAAACTGGCGCAGATTTCGTAACGGATTTTGGAAAATCGACGATAAATATCGATTTTGTGTTTTAACACTTGATCCAAAGGAAAACCGTTCCCAACAACGTGTCGACGTCAAGAGAATTGGAGTTTCACCGCTTTTAAAATTGGCACTGGACTTCGAGAATCAAGGCGCGACATCCCAGCAACACCATCGAACGTCCAGCCTTCCAACGCTTCGAACATTGGCCCGGAGGTTTCCCGTTCGACTAGGTACAGCTGTAGCGTGATTATTGCAATCAATTTTAATTCTACGCAACAAAGTAAGTGTTTTTTTTCTTTTTCAAAGTGAAAAGTGTTTCAAGAAGAAACCAGCGAATTTATTAAATCATTTTTAAAACCATACTGACTTAGTTTTAACATTTTTAATTAATTATTGATTACGTACATGGTAGACGCCAGACCGAATAGGTATTGTCAGCTAGTGACATTGTAAAGCCTTTCATGCTTGCCATGTATGGGTAGGAAGCCCGAAACTGTTTACTAACAATAAAAATAATTTTAAAAATAATTGTGTTATTCTAATTATTCTTTTTTTTTTAACAAATTAGTTGTTAAGGTAAAAATTATACAATTTTTATTTAATTTTAAATGCTTAGAAATCGATCTCGATCTCCGAGACGTTGTAGAAGTGCTGAACGCACAGTAAACCCAAGCTCAAATTCAAATACATCCCCTTTATTATTCTTAAATAATAACAACAATAATATGGCAGTTTTCAATCCAACACTTTTAAATGAAATTCCCATTTATGATGGCAACACAGCCACTTTATCAGAATTTGTTAGAGCTACAGAAATTATCACCACACAATTTTGTACAGCAAATCCCGAAGAATTTATAAATAAATTAATTATTTCTTCAATTAGAAATAGATTAAAAGGACAAGCCCTTGAAATTATAACAGGATATAACTACAATACCTGGAATGAAATAAAAACTGTTTTAATAGAAAATTTTGGCGATCAAAGATCAGAAACAAATTTATTAATTGACTTAACTAGAATTCGACAAGGAAAAGATAACCCTATTGAATTTTATAATAAAATTAGGACACATTTAGCAACCCTAAATGCAAAAGTTTCATTAGGACCAGATCCAGTAGTAATTAAAACCCACAAATTAGAAGAAAATTCAAAATTAGCTTTACGAACATTTGTCAGTGGACTAAACGAAAATTTAGGAACATTCGTCAGATCTAGAAATCCAGATTCTTTAGAATCAGCCCTAAAAATTATTAAAGAAGAACTAGATATTCGTTATTCACAAAACCAAAATTTTAAAATGAACCAAAATTTTACAGAAAATAATCAAATACATTTAACATCTAAAAATAACTATCCTAAACCATCCCAAAACCTATGTACTACTCAACCTACAACTGAAAAATTTGGAAATCCGAATAATTTCCCCAATTTCTCAAGACCAAATAATTTTTCAAATAATTTCCCTAATTTCTCAAATACTAATTCAAGACCAAGTAATTTTTCTAATAGACAAAATAATTTCCCAAATCTCACGTCGAATAATGCTTCAAGTAGCAACATTAGATCAAATCAATCTAGAAATTTTAGTTCTTTCAAACCGAACCATGAACCCACATATACTCCAGAACCTATGGAGGTTAGCATAATTAAAAGACCCGCTACCAGACAATTAGAAAATCAAAATAAATTCAGAACGAACTCACAACGCTTTAGACGCTTTCCAAATGCAATTCCAGAAGAAATAAATTATCACGACGATAATTTACCATCAACATCTTTCAATAATATTGAATATGACGAACCAGATCTCGTATATTTTGATAATACTTCTAATGAAAATCCTAATTATCCTCAAGATGAACATCCCCAAGACGAATATGTCCAAGAGAATCAATATTACAATCAACCAGAAGAAGAATACGAAAACATGGACTCTAATGTAAATTTTCATTAAGAGCCTCGGAACCCCTATTACATTTTAACATAAACCCCAAAGCAAACTTACCCTATTTAATCATCCCAGGATCGAATGAAAAATTATTGATCGATACAGGGAGTTCAAAAACTATCATTTCTCCCAAATTTGTGCAAGAAAACTTCCCAGAATCTATTTATAAATATAATTTTGAAATTACAACTTCCCATGGAACTACTCAACATAATTACGTAGCAGACATCCCTATACCTAATCTTTTTGACGAAGAAGGACTTCATACATGTTACTTATTTGACTTTCATCCCGACTATGTAGGACTTATAGGATCAGATCTTTTGATGGACTTATCCGCATCAATCGATTATAAATGGATGCATATCCAAACGGAAAAAACAACCGTACCTTTTTATTATAATCCTTCCAAATTAAAGCAAGAAATGGAACAACGAAATCATTGTAATTTTTCAAATTTAAAATCAAATCAGGAACCAATAAAAAAGATCCATATACCAGCTCGAACCGAAATTTTTACAACACTTCCAGCAGTTGGAATTAATGGAACAAAATTAACCCACAAACTTAAGTTTAACGCCCACGTCATTATGCCTTCAGCTATTGTCAGATTATACAATAATTATTTTCAAATAAGCCTTATCAATACTTCCAATGAACCTCAAATTATCAGTATTTATGACCCTTTAATTTTAGAAGATTATAACACTTCAGATGATTTAATCCAACTTAATAATTTCAATGTCAAATCCCCTTCCAACGTAAGAAAAATTTTGAACGAAAATTTAAAAAATAATTTAAGATTAGAACATCTTAATGAGGAAGAAGAAACCCTCTTGACAAACCTTTGCTATGAATACAAAGACGTATTTTACACCCCAGACATACCCCTTTCAGCAACAAATTTAGCAAAACACCATATTAGGACAAAAACAGATGCCCCAATTTACACTAAGACATATAGATACCCCCAGATTCACCGCGAAGAAATCAAAAACCAAATTCATAAAATGTTAAAGGACCAAATTATTGAACCATCAGAATCCCCATTTAATTTTCCAATTTGGGTAGTAAAAAAGAAATTAGACGCATCCCAAAAACAGAAGTGGAGGATCGTCATAGATTACAGGAAACTGAACGAACAGACTATCGAGGACAAATTCCCATTACCCCGAATAGAAACCGTTTTAGATAATTTAGGCAGATCAAAGTATTTTAGTACTCTTGACCTCGCATCCGGTTTTTGGCAAATAGAAATTGAAAAAAAGAATAGAGAGAAAACAGCTTTCTCGACAGAAGAAGGTCATTTTCAATTTAAAAGAATGCCTTTTGGTTTAAAAAATGCACCAGCTACATTCCAGCGTGCAATCAATAACGCCCTTATAGGTTTAACACCCCAACAATGTCTAGTCTACTTAGACGACATCATAATTTATTCTGCTTCTCTTCAAGATCACATGTTTAGACTTAAAAATATATTCCACAGATGTAGACAACATAATATCAAAATTCAATTAGACAAATCAGAATTTCTACATAAATCCATTAAATATTTAGGACATATTGTAACTCCAGAAGGAATTAAACCAGATCCAAACAAGATCTCGGCAATCAAAAACTTTCCAGCACCCAAAACAAGAACCGAAATTAAATCATTCTTAGGACTATTTGGATATTATCGAAAATTTATAAAAGATTTCGCGAAAATAACAAAATTCTTAACCATATGTTTAAAGAAAGATAACAAAATTATTCATACAACAGAGTTTTTATCTAAATTCGAACATTGTAAAAACATTTTGACTAACGAACCAATTCTACAATACCCCAATTTTGATGAACCTTTTGAACTAACCACAGACGCTAGCAAATTCGCTTTAGGCGCAGTATTATCTCAAAAAGGAAAACCTGTTTGTTATGCCTCTAGAACTTTAAATAATTCTGAACAAAATTATAGTACTATCGAAAGAGAATTATTAGCAGTTATTTGGGCAACAAAACAATTTAGACCCTATCTTTATGGAAAGAAATTTACCTTATTTACAGATCATAGACCATTAGTATGGCTCAAGAATTTAAAAGAACCAAATTCAAAATTAACTCGTTGGGCAATGAAATTAGAAGAATTCGACTTTACTGTAAATTATATCCCCGGAAAAATAAATAAAGTTGCAGATGCATTATCCAGAATTCAAATTCACCCATTAAATATCAGACCTGCATCGTTATCAACCCCTGAACCAGAACAAACTAATTATGACAGCAGACTAGCTAGCAGAGCAAGTACTCCCGATATTACAGACTTATTTGACATTCCAACTTATAATCCCCCTCAAACTGACGCTACTGAAAACATTGAAAACCCGAACAACGAAGAAAATAATGATCAAAATTCTTATATTGACACGATACATTCAAATCTTCATTTAACCCCTGTTGAAGTCATTTTTGGACACACTGTAAGTAAAAACCCCTTTGACCTTGACTATAACAGATCATATTATCATGATTACTTATCTACACATAAAACTAAAATGAAATATTTATATGAATCCCTACAAAAAACTCAGATGGAAACTAACGAAAATCGAAATTCCAAATTAAACAAATCCAAAACAAATAAACAATTTAATTTAAATAGCAAAGTATTTATAAAAACCAATCTAAGAAATAAAAAGGATCCAAGATTTGACGGACCTTATATTATCTCAAAAATTTTAGAACATGACATTTACGAACTAACACCCCCTGATGGTAGACCACCACTTCAAAGACATGCTAACGAAATGTTACCTTTTTCAGGACAACAATGTTCCTCATCCTCTTCTGTGTTATTGCATCAACAATCAGCGATGTTACAATAACATAGACGATAATCCTGGACTATATCCTTTAAATTTAGGCAAAGCAATTATTAAACAAAATGAATGGACTTTGATTAAAATTATAGATTATACTCCTATTATATCAAATTATGATACGCTCAAAATTACTTTAACCAATTTAAGCAACTTTTTGCAAAATGAACTTTATGCTCCAGAATATGACCATCATAGTTTACTTTTAATTAAAAATCTATATGCTATTAAAATAGACAAGCTATTTAGACAACTTTTTCCTACTAATCATAAAATCCAAAAACGCGGACTTATTGACGGCCTTGGGTCAATTTTCAAATTTTTGACAGGCAATTTAGACGCCGAAGATGGAAGACGTTACGAAGAAACAATCTCGAAATTACAGAAAAACAATGATCTTCATAAAACAATCCTGATCGAACAAGCTAATATCTTAAATAATACTATTTCAACCATTAGTGACTTAGCAAGGAATCAAAATTTATTACAAGACAATATAAACAAAATAATTTTGAATAATGAACAATTTAGTAAAAACGTAGCTACATTTGCAACTAAACTTACTTTAATCGAATTAGCTCAATCCCTTCAACTATTTATTAATGAATTATCAGAATTAGAAAATACTTTAACCTTTGCTCAAAACCAGCAAATGCATATGTCACTATTAGACAATGACGAAATAATTCAAAACTTAAATGAAATTTCTTCATATCTCACAGATCAAGACGTTTTAACCATCCCTTATCCTGCTGACCCAAAATACCTACATTTATATGAAACAATCATAGTTACTAAAGCTTACCAAATTGACAACAAAATCACATTCATATTTGAGATTCCATTAATCTCTAAATTCGAAAGTAATCAACTAATTCAATTAATACCGTTTCCAATCATTACCAGCACCAACCAAGCTCGTATGATTATACCGACTTATAACACCTTACTATATAATGCTCAAACTAGCATTCCTATTGAGATCGATCATTGTAAATCGACAGCCCCCAATTTATACTTTTGTCAACATAAAAACTACTTTGAAATCCCTAATAATAAACTTTGTGAAACACAACTACTTTCTTTTCATCATAACCAAACTTGTATACCTTACCTACTTGAACTTATTGATATAAAGATTTCCCAAATTAATTCTGTAACCTGGTTAATCAGTTCCCCTTCCAGATCCATTTTAGACATTAAATGTAGAGATCAAACGTATCGAAAAGAACTTGTTGGTTCAAAACTTATACATCTTAGTCCTAACTGTATTGTCATGATCAATCACAAAAACATGTTATTTACAGCCAAAAGTATTTCTAATAAAGTAATAGAATTTAATATCATAGATATTGCAAAATTAACAACCCCTCAATTCGAACATGTAAATATAACTAAAATCGATTTAACTACAATCGATACACAGAAATTGAACAAATATCAATTGAAGATCACAAACCAAAATCATCTTCTAAAGATGAATAGTACTACAACCCTCGATCATCTGAGCTTATTAAGTATCATTATAATTATATTTATCATTGTAATAGTTATAAGTTTATTATTGTATATTTATTGTAAACGTAACTCCTTCAAAATCAAATTTATAGAATTTCTAAATAAAGATTTCATAAATAACAAAAATAACGAAGAAATACCAATTTAGATTTCTTTGAAAAATTTTATAATATATAAATATTATTTCAAATTTTATTTTCAAATTATTTTAATAACATTGAAAATACTAAGGGTGGAGGAGTAACGTACGTAGAATCGCACTATAGATAAGATCATGTTACATGAGAATTGCTTAAGATAATAAAACTCACGGTATCAAATTACCAGTTTTCTGATAAATGGACGTTATCTCTATGAGAAACTTCTGTAGCATTTATTCTCATGACCATGAAAACTGTGTAGGCGATAAGGTATAAATACCTCTGTTTTAATATTAAGTCTTCAGTCTTTATAAATCATCATCCAACTCACAAGTCTTTATAAATGTGAGTATTAAAACTAGGTGTGGATTTTAAAATTATCCTGCTAGAAAAACATAAAGGCTCATTCGAGTTTTAATTAATTATTTTGCTTAATGTCATTTAAATGTGAATTTTAAAATTGTTCTGTTAAGTGTGTTAATTCAAATTTAATTATTTTAAGCTCGTCTTAAAACTTCGTTAAAATAATTACAGACAAAGTAATATTAATACATTTTGTTAACAAGATAGTTTTCTACTAATTAAAAATTAATAAAATATATTCTACGACTGCAAACGAAATATATAAATGTGTTTTATTATATTCAATAAATAAAGTTTTAAAAAAAAGCTTCGGCCACAGAATATAATTAAACTCAAGTGCCTTTTATAACTACTATTACGTGAAAAAGATTTGAAACATTTAGTACACGGGACTTTGTGTCCACGGTGTATATTCATATGGCTTGCATACCCGGAGCGTCGAATGTTCAGACCGCATTCATCACACAAGCGTCGTTCCATACCGGCAAATGAATGATCAGGAACAAAGTTCCTGTTTATATATAGTCCAGTTACATGTACATACACATACATTAGCAAGCATATTCACGCACAATTTTAAACAGATACACGTACAATTTGAAGTATATAACGCACATACATACATTATCTAGCATATTCACGCACAATCTCAAACAGAAACACGTGCAATTTGAAGCACATACACGCACAATATAGCTTATATACACGCACAGGCATACATAATAAAGCATATACACCCTCAATTTGAAGTATATACACACAGCGTATACAATAAAGCATAAACACGGGCAATTTCAAACAGACTACAGATTGTACTAAATTTTTGAAATTCAGTTGTTACCGAGATTTAAACCCCTGTCCCTCAGAATGAGAAGTGGGATCTCTACCATGAGTGAGCATATGTACCTGCAAATATCCTTTTTGTGAGCATTTATAATTACATATATAACATTTAAACGGTTTCTTGCCAGTATGGGTAAGCATATGCTTTTGAAAGTTTCCTTTTAGTGAAAATTTATAATTACATATAATACATTTAAAAGGTTTCTCGCCAGTATGAGTAACCATATGCACCTGCAAAGCCCCTTTTAGTGAGCACTTATAATTACATGTATTACATTTAAAAGGTTTCTCGCCAGTATGAGTAAGCATATGTATCTGCAAATTCCCATTTTGTGAGCATTTATAATTACATTTATTACATTTGAAAGGTTTCTCGCCAGTATGAGTGAGCAAATGTTGCCGCAAACGCTCTTTTAACGAACATTTATACTCACATATATTACATACAAATGGTTTCTCACCACTATGTGTGAGCATATGCATTTGCAAACTTCCTTTTTGTGTAAATTTATTATCACATATATCACATTCAAATAGCTTTTCACCACTATGAGTGAGCATATGCTTTTGCAAACTTCCTTTTTGTGAGAATTTAGAATTACATATATTACAATTAAAAGGTTTCTCACCAGTATGAGTAAGCAAATGTTGCCGCAGACGCCCTTTTAATGAGCATTTATACTCACATATATTACATACAAATGGTTTCTCACCACTATGAGTGCTGAGGTGTTGTTGCAAATTTGCCATTTGCGAGAATTAAAATTACACACATCGATTACATCCAATTGGTTTCTTACTATTATGAGCTATATTCTCACTATATGTTGTCGTAGATGTTCTTTTAGTGAGCATCTACAGTCATGTATATTTAAATGGTTTCCCATCACCAATATAAAGTTGGCACGTGCTTTTACAAACTTAGTTTTGTAAATGTTTGTATGTAGGTAGTTATATATATTCAAATCATGTCTTACCACCATGAGTGAGCAGATTTTTTTGCATACTTATTTGTGTTGAATAGTTACAATCAGATATATATTATGTACAATTGTTAAGTGCCATGAATGCAATGATTTTGAAATTGTCTTAGAAGACAATTTATGAGAACATGTTTCACAACTAAACTTTGAAACAGTTTCAATCTTTTTAAAATTTTGTTGTCGCTTGTAGATTTGTTAAAACGATTGTTGAGTACAAACTCAAAGATTTAGTCTTGCTTCCTGATCACAGTGAAATAGTTATTTACCACTTTTTCCTTATTTTTTTCTTCCAGTATAAATACTCCAGAGATTAAGATATAACATATGGTTTTAAATCACTTCCATCTTGTGTCTCCAAAAAAAATATATGTATATTACAAAGGTCTTACATACCTTATTATATAAAACATGATAATTGTAATGTATAAGTATTGCAGCACCTCTGAGGTATTGAGATGGATTGTTTTTTATCATTAATAAAAACAATTCGCTAAATGAAAAAGCAAATCAACTGAATATTTCTAACCTTCCAATAAAAACGGACAAATATTAATGCCATTGAACTGTACTAAATTTACTATTGATAGTCCATAGTTATAAATTATATTAGACGACTCCAAGAATTAAATAAGACGTTTCAGTTTGCTGCCAAATTCCAACTCTGTTACCCTAGCACACAAACGAATTTATGGTTGTATACGTTCGCCATTCGTGTGAGTTCGTTACCTATTGATCATCTCACATTTGGAAGACAGTGTGTATCATCTTATGAATAAATATGTTGCCAGTATCTTTTAAAAACACTTGCATAATAATATTATTGTAGTTATTATTAACGTCAATTTAGTTTTTTAGTTTCCCACATTCTGATAAAATTCATTTGTTTTTTTTTATTTACTTCTGCCAAAAATATGACGTCATCGACATTTTTCTTAAATGACAATATATGGCATGTATATACATCATTTGAAAGCTCTTGTTTCACTCAGCATGTTCCTAGATTTTTGTGCGATTCTGTCGTGCCGTTTCAAAATGGCGACCGTCGAATTGTGAAAATTATCTTAAATTAATTCTCAGTAAAAGAATAATTCTTTCTTGCTTTATCAGAAAAAAGGCAAACTATTAAACATGGTTTTATTATCAATCAAACTAGAACAACGCGTAATAATTAAATAAAACAAAACAAGAACACAACAAAGACAATCAAATAATCATAAAAATACAAATAAAATAAGAATGATGTGTTGAGAATAAAACACATAATAGAAAAAAATTATTTCAATAAATGCTGAAAGTGACGACCGTTGACAACTTGACAGTGCCCAAGTCTAGAAACAAATTCTTCTTGAACATTTCGTATCGTAAAATTTTTCGTATTTCCGTTCTTATACGGCGCTTTAGAACATCAATACCTCTTGGTCTATTTAAAGAAACTTTGGATTTCAAATAACCGCACAAAAAGAAGTCCAAAGAGGTCATATCAGGGGACCTGGCTGGCCATTTAATGGAACCTCGTCGTCCAATTCATTTTCCTGGAAACATCATATCCAGATATTCCCGAACTTCTCTAGCATAGTGGGACGGGGCTCCATCTTGTTGCAGCCAAATTTCTGAACTGGGCAAATCGGGATTATTATGGTCAGGATAAAGAGTGACTAAAGCTAGCAAAAGTTCAAACTGCAAGAAATTCAAGTAGGCTTCACCAGTAAGATCTTCAAAGAAAAATGGTCCTAACACTGTATCTTTCAATATGCCGGCCCATACATTAAGTTTCTGAGGTGATTGACAATGAGCTTCTTGAATCCAATGTAAATTTTCTTTGGACCAATATCGACAATTTTGCCTGTTTACAGTACCGTTGAGGTAAAAAGTTGCTTCATCTGAGAATAAAATATTTGCGGCAAAGTTTTCATCTTTATTACGAATTGGTTGCATGATTTCGCGGAATTGTAGTCTTCGGTCGAAATCATTCTCATTTAATTCTTGTACCTGGCAGACTTTTGTATAAGTGGTATTTTTCTTTGTGCCAAATTGTTTGCCACAGACGTGTGGGAGGGGGCGATTATTATTATTACGTATACCCTAAGTGCGGCTGCAGCCGACTTACAGATGGAACAGCGCAAATCACACATTTGTGTCACAGCTAAGGAAAACTGCAGAAAAACTTAGCCAGATCTGCCAGCACCGGGAATCGACCTCGAGCAGCTTGGATGAAAGTCCAGCACTCGAGGCATTACACTACCAAGGCTGTCTAAGCTTACTATGACCAAAACCACTATTGCAACGACATTGAGATATAGAATTTCTTTTTCTCCACGACCACTCTGTATTAATAAATTTATTAATTGGATTCGTAAGAACTTCTAAACAATAAAATAATTTCATTATGCTACAATTTTTCTTTATTGTCAATATGTCAAATATTACCGATATTATTTTAATTTTTAAAAAGGACGTTCTGGGTTAAGCTGTGGGTTAGGTTGTCGGTTAGGTTGCGTGATAGGTTTTATGTTAACTTGTAGGCTGGGTTGTAGGTTAGGTTGTGAGTTAAGTTAGAAATTAGGTTGTGGGTTAGGTTGTGTATTAGGTTGTAGGTTAGGTGGTCGGGTAGCTTGTGGGTTAGGTTGGATGTTGAGTTCTAAGAGAAGTTGTAGGTTAAGTTATGGGTTAGGATGTCAGTTAGGTTGTGGGTTAAGTTGTGAGTTAGGTTGTAGGTTAGATTAGGAGTAATCTTAAGTCTTAGGTCGTGGGTTAGATTGCGGGATAGGTTGTGTGTTAGATTGTGATCTAGATTGTGGTTTAGGTTATGGATATGATTATGGGATAGGTTTTAGGTTAAGTTGTATGTTAAGCTGTAAGTTAGATTGTAAGTTGGGTTGTGGGTTAGGTTGTGAATTAAGTTAGGGGTTAGGTTATAGGTTAACTGGTCGGTTAGCTCGAGGATTAGGTTGTTTATTAGGTTGTACGTTATGTGGTCGGCTAGCTTGTGGATTAGGTTAAAGGTTAGATTGTGGGTTAGGTTAAGGGTTAGGTTAGGGGTTAGGTTTTGGGTTAGCTTGTAGATTAGGTTGTGGGTTAGGGTTGGGTGTTAAGATCTAGGTAAAGTTGCAAGTTAGGTAGTAGATTAGGTTGTGGGTTATAACGTTGGTTAGGTTATAGGTTAGGTTGTGAGATATGTTGTAAGTTAGATTAGGAGTTAGTTTAAGAGTTAGGTGGTGGGATAGGTTGCGGGATAGGTTCTAACCCACGTTAGATTGTGATTTATATTGGGATTTAGGGTATGGGATAGGTTTTGGGTTTCAGTTGTATGTTAGGTTGTGGTTTCAATTGTGAGTTAGGTTGTGGATTAGGTTGTGGATTAGGTTGTAGATTAGGTTGTGAATTAGGATGTAGTTTAGATTAGGAGTTAGCTTAAGACTTAGGTTATGGGTAAGGTTTTGTGATAGGTGAAAGGTTGGGTGTTAAGTTCTAAGTAACGGTGTAGTGTTAGATAACAGGTTAGGTTGTAGATTAGGTTGTGGGTTAGATTACGAGTAAGCTAAAGGTTTAGGTCGTGAATTAGGTTGTGAGCTAGATTGTGATTTAGATTGTGATATAGGTTGTAGATTAGGTTGTATGTTAACTTGTAGGTTGGGTTGTAAGTTAGGTTATGAGTTAAGTCAGGAATAAGGTTGTGGGTTAGGTTGTGGGTTTGGTTATGGGTTCGGTTGTGGGTTAGGTTGTGGGTTACGTTTGGGTTAGGTTGTGGGTTAAGCTGTGGGTTAGCTTGTGGGTTAGCTTGTGGGTTAGTTTGTGTATTAGATTGTGGGTTAGGTTGTGAGTTAGGTTGTGGGTTAGATTAGGAGTAAGCTTAATTCTTAGGTCGTGGGTTAGGTTGTGGGATAGGTTGTGTGTTAGATTGTGATCTAGATTGTGGTTTAGGTTATTAGTAAGATTATGGGATAGCTTTTGGGTTGAGTTGTATGTTAGATTCTAAGTTAGGTTGTAGGTTAACTTGTAGGTTGGATTGTAGGTTAGGTTGTGAATTAAGTTAGGGGGTAGGTTTTATAGGTTAGTTGGTCGGTTAGCTCGAGGATTAGGTTGTTTATTAGGTTGTAGGTTAGGTGCTCGGTTAGCTTGTGGGTCAGGTTAAAAGATTGTGGTTTGGTTAAGGGTAAGGTTAGGTTGTGGGTTATCTTGTATATTAGGTTGTGAGTTAGGGGTTAGGGTTGGGTGTTAAGTTCTAGCTAAAGTTGTAAGTTAGGCAGTAGATTAGGTTGTGGTTTATAATGTCGGTTAGGTTATAGGTTAGGTTGTGAGATATGTTATGAGTCAGATTAGGAGTTAGCTTAAGAATTAGGTCGTGGGTTAGGTTGCGGGATAGGTTGCGATTTAGATTGTGATTTATATTAAGGTTTAGGTTATAGGATTGGTTGTGGGATAGGTTTTGGGTTAGGTTTTGGGTTAGGTTGTATGTTAGGTTGTGAGTTAGGTTGTGGGTTAAGTTGTAGGTTAGGTTCTGAATTAGGATGTAGTTTAGATTAGGGGTTAGCTTAAGACCTAGGTTATGGGTTAGGTTGCGGATTACTTTGTGGGCTAGGATTTAATTTACGTTGTGGTTTAGGTTTTGATTTAGGTTATTGGAAAGTTTAATATATAGGTTGTATGTTAGGTTGTGGGTTAGGTTGTATGTTAGGTTGTGGGTTAGGTTGTATGTTAGGTTGTAGGTTAAGTTGTAAGTTAGGCTGTAGGTTAGGTTATAGGATAGGTTGTAAGTTAGGTTAGGAGTTCGGTTGTGGATTAGGTCGTGAGTTAGCTTGTGGGTTAGGTTGCAGATTAGGTTGTGGTTTCGGTTATGGATTAGGTTATAGAATAGGTTATGGGATAAGTTATAAGTTAGGTTGTAGATTAGATTGTAAATTAGGTTGCAGGTTAGTTGGTGGGTTAGGTTGTGGTTTAGGAAATGGGTTAGATTATAGCTTAGATTGGGTTATGTGTTAGGTTGTAGGCTAGGTTGTGAGTTAGGTTGTACATTACGTTATGGGTTAGGTTGTTGGTGATGTCGTTGTTTAAGCTGTGGGTTAGGTTGTGGATTGTTTTGAGGTTTAGTTTCTGGGTTAAGTTAAAGGGTAGGTTATGTGATAGGTTATGGCTGAGGTTGTAGATTAGGCTGTGGGCATTGGTTGTCGGTAAGCTTGTAGGTAAGGTTTTGGAATAGGTTGTGGATTAGGTTGATGGTTAGGTTGTAGGCACGGCTGTGGGTTAATTTGTAGGTTAGGTTGTGGGTTAGAGTGCGAATTAGGTTGCAGTTTAAGTTCTGGTTTAGCTTCCAAGTTAGGTTAGGGGCTGGGTTAGAGGTTAGGCTGTGGGTTAGGTTGTTACTAAGGTTGTGGGTTAATATGTAAAACATAAAGGATGTTATTTTTAATATTTAAAAAGAACGGGGTTTCGTTTTGGGTTAGGTTGCTGGTTACATTGTAAGTTAGCTTGTGGGTTAGGTTATGGGTTAAGTTAGAGGTTAGCTCGTGGGTTAGGTTGTGAATTAGGTTTTAGTTAGTGAATTGGTTAATTAGGTCATGGGATATGTTATGTGTTAGGTTATGGGTTAGGTCATTGGTTAGGATATGGGTTAGGATGTGGGCTAGACTGTGGGTTTGTTTGTGGGCCACTTTAGTGGTTATTAGTTTGGTTATGGATTAGGTTGTTGGTTACGTTTTAAGTTAGCTTGTGGGTTAGGTTATGGGTTAAGTTAGAGGTTAGCTTGTGGGTTAGGTTGTAAGTTAGGTTGTATGTTATGTTGTAGTTTAGTTTGTGGGTTGGGTTGCGGCTTAGGTTGGGGCTCATGTTCTAGTTTAGATTATGGGTTAGTTAGGTCATTGGATATGTTATGCGTTAGGCTATGGGTTAGGTTATTGGTAAAGTTATGGGTTAGGTTGTGGGTTAGACTGTGGGTTTGTTTGTGGGCTAGTTTAGTAGTTATTGGTTTGGTTATGGGTTAGGTTACTGGTTAAAGTTTAGGTTAACGGTTAGGTTATAGGTTAGATTTGGATTCGGTTATAAGTTATGTTATGGATTAGAATGTGGTTTTGGTTCTGGGTTAGGGTATAGGTTAGGTTACAGATAAGGTTACGCGTTAGGTTATGTGTTATGTTATGAAGTAGGAATGGTTTGAGTATTTTTTGCAATTATCAATCATACGTATAAACAATATGTCTTAAAGCATCGATTTTGTAAGTGCAGCCAATTTTTTTAAATAAAGTTTTTAACTTTTTGAGAAATCGTTTACGTTTATCAAGAATGGTTATTAAAATTAAAATAGTAACGAAAATTTAAGCTAATATAAATTAGCTTTGTAAATTGTAATCTCCCCCTTTGGTCTTAGATCTTGCAGCTGAGATCATATGAGGTAGGCAAGAGACGTTGCTATGGGTATAAAGATTAAAAAAACATAGCTAAAAAATTAACTAAAAAAGAAAATTTTGAATTACACCGGAAATATAACTGTAATTCCATGGCGAAATTGATAAATATTAGGAATAATTAAAAAAGTGACTAAAAGAGAAGCATAAATAGAAGGTTAAAATTATACTATAAATACGTATTATCTTTATTTACTTATACTCGTACTTATACTTATTTACCTTTACTTATACTTATTTATTCTTAAGACTTTTTAACAAAATGTAAACTAATTCCAGTTTTTTAGCGGAACAGGAAATTCTTTAAAGGTTAAGAAATTATTATCAACAATCATAACTGAAAACGAATACCGAAAATACGTAAACTCATGAACATTATAACAAGTATAATTACATTCTAGCTCTCTAAAAAATCCCATTGGTGTAGTATATAGAAATATTCTAGTGGTGTGGAAATAATGAAAATAAATCAATCAAAAATAAAAAATATAACCAACAATATCAGTTTGAATTATACACTTTTTTTTCAAAAATAAGAGGTAGCAAATATTTTTCTAATTTATGGATAGATGCACCAGTGATAAAAAACGCCCAATAATCTTTTGAGAAAGGAGACCATTAAAAATATTACAGAGGATATACAATAAACAAGGAATAAATAGATACAATTATAAGAAATATAAAAGTACGTTACGTCTTTATAAAATGTAAATTGGTTTACTTTCTCCAGTATAGGTTTAATTTACGCGCGCAAATTGCTCAAACGAAATAAACCCAGCTAACTAGTTCTAATCTAATAACTTCCCATATGTAACCTTTTTACTGCAATAACTCGTGGCAACATGGCAGGGCGCTCTAATATCTATAAAATAAAAACACATGCATGCCGGGGACGCTTGAAAAGCGATTAAATGAAAATCAGAATCAATATCGAGGAAAGCCTTAATGATACACGGCTGCAAGGACGCCGCGTTGTCGATGCAAATATATATATATATATATATATATATATATATATATATATATATATATATATATATATATATATATCTATAGAGGCCTACCATGCGTCCGGACCAAAAGCGTAGCGCCCAGCGTCCGGCGTATATAAGTGTATATAAATGATGGTATCAGTCAGCGTCTTTTGCAAGCTATAGGTTTATTCAGCGTCTGTTTATTTTATGCAAGCTATAGGTTTATACAGCGTCCATTTATTTTTTCAGTATTGGCCAGCCTGCTTGAATTCCTTTGCCTGTCTGCGGTGTCGAGTTACTCTCTGCATTTCTGAGTAAAGATTGCGTCATTTAAACTGGCAAAAATAATTCTATTTTATTAACGCTATGTAATAAATACTTTTAGTTTCGTTTCTGTATGTGTATGAATTTTATTTAAAAGGCTTTCAGATTTAAAATATATGCATAAAAACATCATAAAACTTGAAATATTATTGGATTTGTATGAAATTTTCTACAAAGGGGTTTTTCAGGTCGCTGATTTCAAATTTGATGTCAACGTTTGCAAATTTTAAAGGGAGGATGAAATATGGCGGCCATAATAATTAAAATTTGATTTATTTGCATAAAACTTAACATCTGTGAGTATATTCGAAATAGCGGGTATGATATAGCTCTCTGCGTTGCCAAAGTACTATGTGTATTTCTCAGTAAGGATTGCGTCATTTAAAGCGACAAGAATAATTATATTTTATTACAGCTACTTAATAAATCTTTTACTTCCATTCATTGGTGTCTGAATTATATTTAAAATGTTTTAAATAAGTTTTAAGGTACCATAAACATAAAAATTTCGTAAAATTAGAAATCTAATTGGATTTGTATGAGATTTTGTACAAAGGGGTTTCTAAGGTCGCTGATATCGAGTTCGACGTTAAGATTTACAATATGACGATTATACTTGAGATTTGGCACAGTTATAGGAATTAGGATTCTTGTAAAGAAAAAATAAACCAATGTTATTATGACAACCCCCGTACCCCCTTTTAGGGGTTGTAAAGCTTTTAGATGACTTAGAAACTTGAAAATTGGTGTAATTATAGGATTTAAGATTCTTGTAACGAAAAAATGTTATTATGTCAACCTCTGCATCCCGTTCGGGGGTTGTAAGACTTCTAGATGACATAAAAACTTGAAATTTGGTTTAGTTATAGGGTTTAGGGTTCTCGTAAAGAATGATATAGAAAAATGTTATTATGTTAACCCTCCGCAACCCCTTTAGGGTTTATAAAGCTTCTAGATGACACAGAAACTTGAAATTTGGTACAATTATAGTTTAAGGTTATTGTAAAGAAAATATATAAAAAAATGTCGTTATATCATCCCCCGCACCCTCTTATGGGATTGTAAAACTTGCAGATGACACAGGAACTTGAAATTTGATATAGTTATAGGGTTTAAGACTGTCGTAAAGAAAAATATAATTTTTTTTTATTAAGTCAACCCCTGCACTTTATTTGGGGGTTGTAAAAATTCTGGATGACATTCAAACTTGAAATTTGAGATAGTGATAGGATTTAGGACTCTCGTAAAGAAAATTATTAGGTCAACCCCCGCACTCCATTTGAGGGTTGTAAAACTTCTAGATGACATACAAACTTGAAATTTGACATAGTTATAGAGTTTAGAATTCTTGTCAAAAGAAAAATAAACAATGGTAAAATTTCTACCCCCCACTCACATTGGGGGTTGTAAAACTTCTATATGACATACAAACTTGAAATTTGGTATATTTATAGTATTTAAAGTTTTCCTAAAGAGAAAAATCAAAAATACTAAAATCTCAACCCTCCCACCCCCTTTTGAGTTATAAAACTTCTAGATGACGTACAAACTTGAGATTTTGACATAGTTATAGTGTTTAGAATTCTTGTCAAAAGAAAAATAAACAATTGTAAAATTTCTACCCCCCACCCACATTGGTGGTTGTAAAACTTCTATATGATATACAAACTTGAAATTTGGTATAGTTATAGTATTTAAAATTTTCCTAAAGAGAAAAATCAAAAATATTAAAATGACAACCCTCCCACCCCCTTTTGAGTTATAATACTTCTAGATGACGTACAAACTTGAGATTTTGACATAGTTATAGAGTTTAGAATTCTTGTCAAAAGAAAAATAAACAATGGTAAAATTTCCAACCCCCAGCCACATTGGGGGTAGTAAAACTTCTATATGACATACAAACTTGAAATTTGGTATAGTTATAGTATTTAAAATTTTCAACCCCCGCACTCCATTTGAGGGTTGTAAAACTTCTAGATGACATACAAACTTGAAATTTGACATAGTTATAGAGTTTAGAATTCTTGTCAAAAGAAAAATAAACAATGGTAAAATTTCTACCCCCCACTCACATTGGGGGTTGTAAAACTTCTATATGACATACAAACTTGAAATTTAGTATAGTTATAGTATTTAAAGTTTTCCTAAAGAGAAAAAATCAAAAATACTAAAATCTCAACCCTCCCACCCCCTTTTGAGTTATAAAACTTCTAGATGACGTACAAACTTGCGATTTTGACATAGTTATAGACTTTAAAATTCTTGTCAAAAGAAAAATAAACAATGGTAAAATTTCTATCTTCCATCCACATTGGGGGTTGTAAAACTTCTATATGACATACAAACTTGAAATTTAGTATAGTTATAGTGTTTAAAATTTTCCTAAAGAGAAAAATCAAAAATATTAAAATGTCAACCCACGCACCCCCTTTAGAGTTATAAAACTTCTAGATGACGTACAAACTTGAGATTTTGATATAGTTATAGTGTTTAGAATTCTTGTCAAAAGAAAAATAAACAATGGTAAAATTTCTACCCCCCACCCACATTGGGGGTTGTAAAACTTCTATATGACATACAAACTTGAAATTTGGTATAGTTATAGTATTTAAAATTTTCCTAAAGGGAAAAATCAAAAATATTAAAATGTCAACCCTCCCACCCCCTTTTGAGTTGTAAAACTTCTAGATGACGTACAAACTTGAGATTTTGACATAGTTATAGAGTTTAGAATTCTTGTCAAAAGAAAAATAAACAATGGTAAAATTTCTACCCCCCACCCACATTGGGGGTTGTAAAACTTCTATATGACATACAAACTTGAAATTTGGTATAGTTATAGTATTTAAAATTTTCCTAAAGGGAAAAATCAAAAATATTAAAATGTCAACCCTCCCACCCCCTTTTGAGTTATAAAACTTCTAGATGACGTAGAAACTTGAGATTTTGACATAGTTATAGTGTTTAGAATTCTTGTCAAAAGAAAAATAAACAATTGTAAAATTTCTACCCCCCACCCACATTGGTGGATGTAAAACTTCTATATGATATACAAACTTGAAATTTGGTATAGTTATAGTATTTAAAATTTTCCTAAAGAGAAAAATTAAAAATATTAAAATGTCAACCCTCCCACCCCCTTTTGAGTTATAATACTTCTAGATGACGTACAAACTTGAGATTTTGACATAGTTATAGAGTTTAGAATTCTTGTCAAAAGAAAAATAAACAATTGTAAAATTTCTACCCCCCACCCACATTGGTGGTTGTAAAACTTCTATATGATATACAAACTTGAAATTTGGTATAGTTATAGTATTTAAAATTTTCCTAAAGAGAAAAATCAAAAATATTAAAATGTCAACCCTCCCACCCCCTTTTGAGTTATAATACTTCTAGATGACGTACAAACTTGAGATTTTGACATAGTTATAGAGTTTAGAATTCTTGTCAAAAGAAAAATAAACAATGGTAAAATTTCTATCTTCCATCCACATTGGGGGTTGTAAAACTTCTATATGACATACAAACTTGAAATTTGGTATAGTTATAGTATTTAACATTTTCCTAAAGGGAAAAATCAAAAATTTAACATGTCAGCACTCCCACCCCCTTTTGAGTTATAAAACTTCTAGATGACGTACAAACTTGAGATTTTGACATAGTTATAGTGTTTAGAATTCTTGTCAAAAGAAAAATAAACAATTGTAAAATTTCTAGCCCCCCACCCACATTGGTGGTTGTAAAACTTCTATATGATATACAAACTTGAAATTTGGTATAGTTATAGTATTTAAAATTTTCCTAAAGAGAAAAATCAAAAATATTAAAATGTCAACCCTCCCACCCCCTTTTGAGTTATAAAACTTCTAGATGACGTACAAACTTGAGATTTTGACATAGTTATAGAGTTTAGAATTCTTGTCAAAAGAAAAATAAACAATGGTAAGATTTCCAACCCCCAGCCACATTGGGGGTTGTAAAACTTCTATATGACATACAAACTTGAAATTTTCTATAGTTGTAGTGTTTAAATTTTTCCTAAAGAGAAAAGAGTTATTATGTCAACCTCTGCATCCCGTTCGGGGGTTGTAAGACTTCTAGATGACATAAAAACTTGAAATTTGGTTTAGTTATAGGGTTTAGGGTTCTCGTAAAGAATGATATAGAAAAATGTTATTATGTTAACCCTCCGCAACCCCTTTAGGGTTTATAAAGCTTCTAGATCAAAAATATTAAAATGTCAACCCTCCCACCCCCTTTTGAGTTATAAAACTTCTAGAAGACGTACAAACTTGAGATTTTGACATAGTTATAGAGTTTAGAATTCTTGTCAAAAGAAAAATAAACAATTGTAAAATTTCTACCCCCCACCCACATTGGTGGTTGTAAAACTTCTATATGATATACAAACTTGAAATTTAGTATAGTTATAGTGTTTAAAATTTTCCTAAAGAGAAAAATCAAAAATATTAAAATGTCAACCCACGCACCCCCTTTAGAGTTATAAAACTTCTAGATGACGTACAAACTTGAGATTTTGATATAGTTATAGTGTTTAGAATTCTTGTCAAAAGAAAAATAAACAATGGTAAAATTTCTACCCCCCACCCACATTGGGGGTTGTAAAACTTCTATATGACATACAAACTTGAAATTTGGTATAGTTATAGTATTTAAAATTTTCCTAAAGGGAAAAATCAAAAATATTAAAATGTCAACCCTCCCACCCCCTTTTGAGTTGTAAAACTTCTAGATGACGTACAAACTTGAGATTTTGACATAGTTATAGAGTTTAGAATTCTTGTCAAAAGAAAAATAAACAATGGTAAAATTTCTACCCCCCACCCACATTGGGGGTTGTAAAACTTCTATATGACATACAAACTTGAAATTTGGTATAGTTATAGTATTTAAAATTTTCCTAAAGGGAAAAATCAAAAATATTAAAATGTCAACCCTCCCACCCCCTTTTGAGTTATAAAACTTCTAGATGACGTAGAAACTTGAGATTTTGACATAGTTATAGTGTTTAGAATTCTTGTCAAAAGAAAAATAAACAATTGTAAAATTTCTACCCCCCACCCACATTGGTGGATGTAAAACTTCTATATGATATACAAACTTGAAATTTGGTATAGTTATAGTATTTAAAATTTTCCTAAAGAGAAAAATTAAAAATATTAAAATGTCAACCCTCCCACCCCCTTTTGAGTTATAATACTTCTAGATGACGTACAAACTTGAGATTTTGACATAGTTATAGAGTTTAGAATTCTTGTCAAAAGAAAAATAAACAATTGTAAAATTTCTACCCCCCACCCACATTGGTGGTTGTAAAACTTCTATATGATATACAAACTTGAAATTTGGTATAGTTATAGTATTTAAAATTTTCCTAAAGAGAAAAATCAAAAATATTAAAATGTCAACCCTCCCACCCCCTTTTGAGTTATAATACTTCTAGATGACGTACAAACTTGAGATTTTGACATAGTTATAGAGTTTAGAATTCTTGTCAAAAGAAAAATAAACAATGGTAAAATTTCTATCTTCCATCCACATTGGGGGTTGTAAAACTTCTATATGACATACAAACTTGAAATTTGGTATAGTTATAGTATTTAACATTTTCCTAAAGGGAAAAATCAAAAATTTAACATGTCAGCACTCCCACCCCCTTTTGAGTTATAAAACTTCTAGATGACGTACAAACTTGAGATTTTGACATAGTTATAGTGTTTAGAATTCTTGTCAAAAGAAAAATAAACAATTGTAAAATTTCTAGCCCCCCACCCACATTGGTGGTTGTAAAACTTCTATATGATATACAAACTTGAAATTTGGTATAGTTATAGTATTTAAAATTTTCCTAAAGAGAAAAATCAAAAATATTAAAATGTCAACCCTCCCACCCCCTTTTGAGTTATAAAACTTCTAGATGACGTACAAACTTGAGATTTTGACATAGTTATAGAGTTTAGAATTCTTGTCAAAAGAAAAATAAACAATGGTAAGATTTCCAACCCCCAGCCACATTGGGGGTTGTAAAACTTCTATATGACATACAAACTTGAAATTTTCTATAGTTGTAGTGTTTAAATTTTTCCTAAAGAGAAAAGAGTTATTATGTCAACCTCTGCATCCCGTTCGGGGGTTGTAAGACTTCTAGATGACATAAAAACTTGAAATTTGGTTTAGTTATAGGGTTTAGGGTTCTCGTAAAGAATGATATAGAAAAATGTTATTATGTTAACCCTCCGCAACCCCTTTAGGGTTTATAAAGCTTCTAGATCAAAAATATTAAAATGTCAACCCTCCCACCCCCTTTTGAGTTATAAAACTTCTAGAAGACGTACAAACTTGAGATTTTGACATAGTTATAGAGTTTAGAATTCTTGTCAAAAGAAAAATAAACAATTGTAAAATTTCTACCCCCCACCCACATTGGTGGTTGTAAAACTTCTATATGATATACAAACTTGAAATTTGGTATAGTTATAGTATTTAAAATTTTCCTAAAGAGAAAAATCAAAAATATTAACATGTCAGCCCTCCCACCCCCTTTTGAGTTATAAAACTTCTAGATGACGTACAAACTTGAGATTTTGACATAGTTATAGTGTTTAGAATTCTTGACTAGTGAAATGGTAGTTGAAAGTAGAAATGGGTGTTCTTGATCAATAAATAATCCACATTCTCTTACTTCCAAGTTGTATTCACTTTCAAATTCTTTTATGGCAATTGGCTCATGTTCCAAGCCATAATGCGTTGCTCTATTTCCTGTAAATGTTGAGTACAGTATTTCCTTAACTGTGTTCACGCAAGATGTTTTGGCTTGCAATTTGCAGACTCTTCCGAAGTGAGATGCAGTCAATCTCAATGATCTTTCTTGTTTCCAGAGAGGGTTCCTTGACTGACCGACAGTATTTCGTTCTAGATGGGTAATCTCTTCTTTGGACTTTTTCAAGGTGTTACGGAACTCGATTTCTTGAATTTTATACTCTTCAGGTGATAACAGCTCAGCCTTTTCTGTGACACCATAATCTGTGTCTGGAAGTGCAGTAGTTTTCGTTTTGCGGTAAATTTGCCCCTTTTCCTCTTGTTCTTTTCTAGCATTTGGCGTTTCCTTTTCAATTTTAGAGCATATCTTTTTGTAAATACACTTTGATCTTCTTGTAATAGTTCGTGGTAGTCTGTCCCAGCATTAAATAATATACTAGCAGCTTCACATCTTGTTTGATAGGAACCTCGAAGGGAATAATTTACCCTTTTCCCCCCTACAAATTTACACACTAACGAATTGTAATGTTCTGCCAAATTGTTATTCATGTTTAACAGCAAACTATTAACATTTAAAGTTAACCTGTAAAGAGTTGCTTCAATATCTTGATATAGGCCACATTTCTTCATATCAGGAACGAAGTTTTGTTCTCCTTTTTTGTACAAGAAAAATACCCTATTTCTTGACATTTTGCATGCTCGCCAAAAACGTGCGAGGGGGCATTTAAAATGTCAGCAGTAAGCAGCTGCATTCAACAAAACTCGCTGACAACTAAATATTCAGATAGCAGTTTATAAATACAATTCAATAAGATTTAACATCTCGCTTTGCTTTATTCGCCGCTTAAATTTTGGCTGACATACTTCTAACTTGGGGATTACAATTATCTAAATTGGATAATGCCCCACTTGCTGATAATTTCAAATTCAATAACACTAAAGATCCGAACTGCTTGAGGATCATTCAACAACTTTGAAATTATGATTTTCAAACCATTTTTTGGTCGTTTTTGATGTGTGGTAAGAAGCACCATCTTGTTGAAAAATTAAATCGCGGTCAAGATCTATTTTTAACGATTGGTAACAAGTTAGCGTTAAGAATTTGCTGATACTTTTCAACATTAACTGTGCCGTCTATGGACTGAAATCATTCTAACCCTCCAGCTGACATATAGCTCTAAACTATTGCACCTTGAGGAAACCTAACCGTACGTTTTAAGCAGTACTTATGGAATGCTTCATGTTTAGCTCCGATCACTCTTTTGCGAGAGTAACCAACGAAAACACCAGACTTTGACTAGTCGCTGAATATGACCTTATACCAGTCATTCTCTGGAACATTGTCTAGAACAACTACATATTTAGTCCATGTCACTCGTCGTTGTTCTTGTTTCTCGGTTAGAAGTTTTACTTTGACTAAATACAAAAACCGTTTATGTTACAAAGATAGTTAAGGAATACTCAATGCATCAAAGTTTAAAGATAACTAATTACCTTATTAAAGAATGGATAGTCTATCTGAAAACAAATAAACTGTTTGGATTCTTGGCAATTGTTGCGACAGAAAGGTAAAGACAGGATTAAGTGTGCCCAAATAGCTGCAGGACATGATCTGGACTAGCAGAAATACATAGAACAAAATTAAATAATTTATCGGTATTTCCAACGTAAATGACTGCTTCTTCACGGCTTGCTCCAAAATGATAAGTCTGGATTTCTTCAGCTAGTTTGCAAGGATAATTTTCAGAGAAGACTATATGGAGTAACCCTTCACTCTTACTAAGACTCTTTTTCAGTGTGTTGTAAGCAGCATTTTTATTTCTAATGTTAAATTTATATTTATTTTTAAAGTTTTCATTTCTTCTTGAACCTCTCCCTGCAACTCTTGAACTTCTGCTGAACCATACCTAAGACTGATAATGGAGGGCAAGATTGAGGGTAGAAGAGAACTGGCAGGAGACAAGGCTCATGGTTGAGAAATGTGAGAGACTGCACTGGCCTAAACTCACAGTTATTACTAAGAATAGCAAAAGATAGTGAACGATTTGCCGAAGTTGTTGCTAACCTTCTATAAGAAGACAGCACCTTAAGAAAAAGAAGATGTAAAAAAGGCTGCAAAGTTAGAAAATGTAACAGTTTTATCGACCTTACTGAATATTTCTGAATTTGTTTTTACTCATGCAGTTCTATACAATATCGACTCTTTTGCCTTCTTCAACATACCAATACAAATTAGCTTGGGGCAACGTATGATAGCCTAATAAAAACAGGATGCCAATAAAACTGAAAAGTTTTTCCCTTGTAAATATAAAATCGTGTGTATTATTTATCATGAGCCTACTTTACAAAATATCGCAATACTATATCTTGAACTTCATCATCAAAGAGTTTTAGAAAAATATCCAGCGGTGATTGACCTGCCACATGATTTTTTAGCTGTTCAATTTTTTTGTGTTCTCTTCGTCGGGCAAGTTCAGATACAAAAAGAAACCTCTCTGTACTTGGGTTTCTGGTTATTTGTTTTGAGCAAATTTGAGAATGTGAAAAGAAGAAGAAAGCATTTAAGTAGAAAAAAACTGAAAACAATACAGTTATGAAAACACCTGAAGAAAAACTAATGCCCATCTCTGAATAAAAAAAACTGCACGGAAACGTTTTGTTGGACTTGGACCTGGAAAAGGGAAAAGCAATGAGAAATAAGCAATCCGTACTCTAGTTCTCATGACTCGCTGGTGAAACCTTGGAGAGTTGCTGGAGGTCAAAAAACCAACGGAAAAGATTTTTAAGTGCTTTGTTGATGTCCATTGATATTCGACACTATCGTCTTTATAGTTTCGCAAATAAAACAATTGGCCTTGCACACAAAACAAAAATATCCTACAGTACATTCTCTCGATGCCATCCCTATATTATTACCGTCTATATTATGTATGCAAACCTAATGAAATAAACAGAGATACCTGTTTGTACAAGCAACTTGCAAACATAAGCTTCAAACCACAAAAACTAAAACCACTAAAACTTGTAGATAATGACAATTCATATGAACTCCTGTAACATGTAGTAAGGCTTCCGCATTGCATATGTATGGCAGGCCTCTGAAATGTCAAAATAAAATGAAGAAAAGGTTCAATTTAATGTTAAGATTGCAGCTAAAATCAATGTTACTAAACCTGTCCGAGAGTTGCAGGGAGAGGTTCAAGAAGAAATGAAAACTTTAAAAATAAATATAAATTTAACATTAAAAATGAAAATGCTGCTTAGAACACACTGAAAAACAGTCTTAGTAAGAATGAAGGGTTACTACATATAGACTTCTCTGAAAATTATGCTTGCAAACTAGCTGAAGAAATCCAGACTTATAATTTTGGAGCAAGCCGTGAGGAAGCAACATTGTACGCAGGAGTCACTTACACTGGAGATACCGATAAGCTATTTAATTTTGTTTTATGTATTTCTGCTAGTCCTAGGACCTTGAACTGCTTCTCTAGTTCCAATGCCTAAGCGAAAACCAAATTGTTCTTCTCCTACATATTGTCCGCATTTTGTGTGTACTCGTTGATGCATGTTCTTAGCATTATCTACTGTACATGGCTCATCAGGCTAATCAATCGGTACTGTGAGCACTGTTTTACTCCGCTCTTTTTAGGTATCGGAATAAAAGTAAGTTGGGTCCAGTCGTGTGGTGGTACGATTCCTGTATAGTATATTCTATTTAAGAAAGATGTTAAGATGTTGAGGCTTTCATCGTCTAATACTTTACGCATCTCAGTATAGATGTTATCTTCACCTGAGACTCTACGTGTTTTGATAGTTTTATTGCGTGTTTCACTTCTGCTATAATAATTTTCAATGGCTATTCTTCTTGATCTATTTCTCTTGGTTCTGGTTACATTCTGATATCATCAAAAAGCTCTTGTATATAGCTTGTCAAAATCTCTTCTATCTCGTTTGGGTCTATTGTTTTTTTGTTACTATCTGTGACTAAGATATCGTGTTGATGGGTTTTATTTCCAGTTATTTCTTTTATCTTCTTTTTTGTGTGTTAAAGAAATCATGCTTTCTTGGCAGCTCTTCGAGTACTTGACAACGTTTCTCCATCCAGGTCTCCTTTGCCTCTCTTATAAGCCTTGTAATCTTTTTATGGATTTCTTTATATTTATTATAGTCTTTATGTTTGTACTTCCTTCTTTCGTTCATCAATAAAAGGATTTCTTCCGTCATCCATCTCTGTTTTGCTCTCTGCTCTTGGTTTTCCAATTCATTTTCTTGTACTTCATGTTTACATTTTTAACAGACTGCCAAAAGTTTTCCATTGTTTCTGTTTCCAATTATACCGTTTCCCTAAACTTACTATTCAAAACTCGTGTTATTTCCTCTTTTATTTGTGGTTCCCCCAGTTTCTCAAAGTTAGGTCTTGTTTTATTTCTCTTCCGGATTTTCTTCAATTTAATCTCACGTTTTTCAGCTACGGGGTTCTGATCAGATCATATGTCTGATCCAGGATAAGTTCTTACAACTTTAATTCCGTTTCTATATCGTTTATCAATCAGTATATAATCTATTTGATTTTTTATGATATTTCCGTCATTGTCTCCTGGTCCTAAGTACACTTCTAAGTGTACAATCGCCTTTCTGGAAGTTGGAACCAGGTGTTTGCTACCATTAAGTTTTCTTCATTACAGAACTGTACCAGATATCTCCCCTATCGTTTCGTTTGCAAATACCATGGTCTTCAACAATATATTGCACTCTTCCTTTACCTATCTTTCCGTTGAAGTCACCCATGATTATATGCACTTCATTCTTTTTGGTAAATCTTAGTAGGTAATTTTTACATCATGAATGAAAAACTCATGCAGTATGGAGTATTCTCGTGCAACTTATATTACTAGATGAACAGATATATCTAATTCTAAATTATGGTATATCTGTTCAGATGAAGGGTACTTATACAAGTTATCCTCCAAATAATAAAAAATCCTGACTTGGGTTGGGAGGTGACTTTGTTTTTTATCTACTATCTATTGTAGAGAATAACCCTAATCATAATATTTTCCTAGACAACTTCTTTTCTTCATATAAATTATTCGACAAGACACTATGGTGTTGGACCATTGAAAACTGCAAAAAATTAGGACGCAAAGGAAAAGAAAAAACTACTGTATTGCTCAAAAGCTACTGTACTATCAAAACAAAAGGAAATAGTGACGTTAACGAAGAAAATGAAGTAAAAACCTTCCCAAGGATCTTGTATGGTTTCTCTATTTCTTAGAAAATCAAATGTAACTGAACTAAAGGGTTCATTGTAATGCAATGAAGAAGTACATCACATGCTCAAATAAATTCAGTGTGTCTAACAAAAATCCCAACCTATTGCTTGGTCTTGGAGGGATTCATCTCCTAAAAGTGGTACTCTCATGCATTGGGCTATACCTCAAAGACAGTGGAGCTTCGAAAATCCTTGTTGAGACAGTATAATTGGAATGCTGTTTTCCATTTTGAAACGCTTACGGTGTTATACCAGTGTACGAAGATCAACGCTTGTTGGACAAATTTAAATTGCTGTAAACTACACATAGTGACATAAAAAAATATTTTGAGAAACTCGTAGAAAATGACAGGCAGAAAAAAACTGGGGCCTGCGTGCATGCAGTATAAGAGAGTGTTTGCCACTTTCCTTCTTCTTTGATAGAAAAAATTATGCACGATGGTACATTTTATACTACAATGATTGCTTGAAGCTGGACGAAGGTCCTATAATTTATAATTCCATGTCACTCTTTTAAACAAAAAATAATAATCTTAATTCAATCCTATTAACGCATTTAAAACAATAATTATTCAAGACTTTTTAACCAAAATTTGTTTTGGTGGTTTCAAGTGTAAACATTTAAAAAATTTCAGATTCAAGAATATAAAGAAAAATTTAAAATCTGGCAGCATAAATAATTAAAATTTTAATTTGCATGGGCAACTAAAATCTTCAGTAACATGATATTTGATACGATGTTTGATGACGCGACGTCAAATTGTTCATCATACAATTCTGAAAACCTAGAGTGTTTACTTTAGAGATCAGCAGTCTGTTAAAATGCGTTACAGCATACACAAAATTACGTCACTTTATAGACTTGCACACCTGCAATCAGTAAATAAACATAGTCATTTTGGGAAATTTAATCCATGCTTACAAGGAAATATTATCTTGCTAACAACATTAAGTTTTTATAAGGACGTCTTTTAAACTATAATATTGAGTTATATTCCTGATTATCTAATATCCATTTTTTTCTCGAGTCCTCTGACTTTAATAAAGCATATTATATTTCTAAATGCTATAGCTACTTTTGTTTTTATCAGACAATAGGTAATAAAAGGTACCCATTTTTAGGGACAATTTTATTAAAAAAAATTAGTTTTTATCTCAGAAAGTACATGCCATATATCTATGAAATTTTTGTAGGGGTTATAGAAAGAAACCTTGGGTTCTAATTTTCAGACCAAAAAGCAATTCATTTAAGATTTATATAAAAAATAGGGAATTATGTTTTCTTGTTTATTAATTTTTTGATTTCGTTTTGGTTAAATGAACACTTTTCATGTAGGCATTATTTTTCTCAAAGAAATGTTCCTAATTTTAACAATAACAGTGCAATAACAAAAAAACCTTGACCTCTAGTTTACGAAATCAGAACACATCTTAGAACTTGTGCTGGTGCTGGATTTTTTTAAATGGAACGATTAGATTTGAAGTATGGAAATCGATAGCAAGTGGGATTCTGAATAAAAAAGTAATAAGGTACTACAGGTTTAAAGTGAATGATAATGAAATAATAAAGTGAATGTATTCTAATACTGTTTTCGTAAACAAGAAGCCGAAATCTACGAAGTTCTTTTAATTCCATTACTATAACCAAAAGCTTGTCCGGATGATTGAGTGTAGACTGTTAAATAGGCCAGAACCCGTTAAGTGGCTAAGTGTTTACTATTTTTTCCACATTTAAACATTTGAAGTGGTGACTCGTACACCTTTGAAATCTGAATTTTGCAAAATCTAAAAAGTATCTTGTATATTATTAACCATAAAACATGCGACTTCTTATGTTTTTTCATGATAACCATGAAAATGAAGCGCAACAAAAATCGTTGCTATTTTTTCACATTTAGAAATTCTAAGGGTTGGCTGCTACCCCCCTTATATCCTGAATTTCGCAAAATCGTTGAAGCATGTGCGTTTTTATGTTCTTTCACGCAACCCATTCAACAATGAAACGCAAATAAACTGCTTTACTATTTTCTCCACATTTGCAAATTCTAAGGGATGGCTGGCTACCCCTTAGACCCTTAATGTCGCAAAATCCGTAAAGTATGTAACTTTTTATGTTCTTTCACGTCACCCATTCAAATATGAACCGCAACAAAGATTATTTACTATTT